>BQKN01060673.1:0-33447 GCA_022839385.1 Asparagus kiusianus | reverse complement strand
ATGACATACTCATAACTTTGCATTAAGAAAACATATATTAATGTATAATGTATTACCATATCAGCTGTTAATCGAACCATTCCCTTGCGACTGCAAGTGTGTGGGACTTGTCTGTGCCTTAATGCCTTGAACTTTTCACTTTTGACCTGGAGACATTGGTCCTTTATCATAATAACATCTCTTAATATAAGCTAGTGATTAATTATCTCAGAAAAACATACCTTAAACTCTGGGCTTGTTTTTGTCTTGATAAATTTCTTCCAAATTGCTAAAGATGGTATGTTGTCTGGTTTGAGCTGAAGTCTTTGTTCCTTCTTCTTTGTTGCTCGTATTTGAGCAACTAGTCTTGATTTTGAGGCCCGCCAAAGACATCCCATCGATTGAAATATGACATTCTTTTGCCATTCTTCTTCTAATATGAATCTTGCCTGCATTTTATATGCATGAAAGTATTATTAGCTGAAGGACTATATTGAAGGAGATTTTCATATGTTAGATAGCTTATGTAAAATAATAGTAAATTATTACCTGAACTTCTTCCCATAATACAACTTTCAGACCATCATCAAGGTTCCTCCAATCATCAAGTGTTACAGGTACATGCTCTCGTACAAGAGGGCCCAAAAACGATGACAAGTGTACTGATCCGGGTCCATATGGTTCACCAGAATCAGTAAATTGAATCTGAATTCGGTTCGCAGGGTCCCTAGCAAGATTTTTCTTTTTTGTTGGACCCCTTTTCTTTTTTATGCCTCTTGCAGCTTTAATTGTATCTTGTGTTGGTGCATCTTCAGCTGTATCATCTTCTTGGACCATATCTTCTTCAGGAATATGAATATTTGGAACTGGTCCATCTTGGGGAGCTTCTTGATTGACTTGCGTAAGGCCTTCCATGGCATTCACATCCCTCGCATAATTATCCACCTAGAAGAAGTAGGTACTCCAATTAAACTATCATTAATTAAGCTTTCAAACGCTATAAAAATATTTTGCCAAATATAATTTCCCCAAAATTAAGAAAAGTAGGCAAGAAACATCTAGCATTCGTGATGGAGGCTAACAAACAAGATATAAACTGTTGCTAGAATTCTTTTACTGTGACCCTTGCTAGAATTCTTTTTGGATGCAAGCCAACAGGTATTTCTTAAAAGGAAGTGGGTGTTTTGGGTGAAAGTGTGGTGGGAGCTGTGGGGTTACGAGATCGTTTATAGGACATGTATAAAATATAATGGGTTACATCAAGGATGGTGGATACGACATGATCCCTAAAATATAACCCAATGTGTTAAATGTGTCCTAAAACCTTATTTCTAAAACATCCATTTCTTTTTCTTTTTTACAAAATAGAAATAAGACATTGTTGCTTTGTAAACATAGTTGTTGTAAGATATGAACTTGACAATAATGTCTTCCCTTTGCCAACAGTTCTTGCCTTTTCTGATATTATATGTTAATGAATCACTTTAATGGGATTTTTTTTTGATGAATCACATATTCTATAAAACTATGGGAATGTGCATCATAACCTAGTCCGTTTACAAACTAAGCAAGCTCTAGTAATGCAACAAAGACTAAATAATGAGAAAATATCTGCATCTGTACTATTATCATTCATGTGTTTAAAACATATACATTCAGAAAGAAGCTCCGGTAGATGTCTAATTCTCAGGCTGCCTGCCAAAACAAGAAGCAATGATACACCTAAGAAGATATCATGAAAAATATCTAAAGATAGATCTTCATCTCAATAAGAAAATTTTATTATTTATTCTGTTTGACAGAGTACTCATGCTGGTATTTACTATCAGGGTTAACTTTCTAAAACATTTTCCAAAACCAAAAGCTCAGCATTTTGGCAAGGTACGTAGAATAAGAAAGTGTGGATCAATCCTCAAAATTTCATTGGAAATAGAATATATTCATACAGATACAAATGTGAAAATCAGTAAAATACAGGTTTACTTATCTGACTGGCAAAAAATAAATGGAATTGATCTAACGCAAACTGTATTTAAAAAACCCCTATGCTACTCAAACCCCTAATCTACTGCGTGTCACAAGCTCTTCAAGCTCATCATGGTGTCCTGCAAAGTCTGATATTGCTCCAGCAATATTCAATTCTCCTCCATTGCCCCTAATCATAAATTTTTTTTGCAGGTTGATATGGTAAAAAGGAGTCAGTATACATCTTCAGGAGTATTAAAACTTTCAGCCTATGTAGCCATGTAAAATAACAAACGAACTTTCATATTTAGTTCCCGTGGAGTACTGCTTATGCTATGACTGAATTTAAAAAAAAACCTTGGTCCTCTATTTAGAAGTTGATAGTTTTTGACTTGTAGAAGAAGTTTAGTTTTAGTTTGAACATATAGTGATGGTTTTTTGCTTATGTTCTGTATGAGCCTACCTATGATTCATTGAGTAGGCAGGCAGGTCCTTTATTTATAAGGACATTTAGGTCTGTATCAGAATGTTTACAATCATCAGTACTGAGCTATATCAAACTGGATATTAACTGCTACAAAGATTCGTCACATATATTCAAATATACATATCTTTTCCTTGTTGGCTTGTATGAATAAAGAACCGCAACAGTCCTTCTCCCATAACTATTTTCACACTTACAGAGAAATCAAAATGAGACAATTTCTTCAAAGTTACAAAATTATTACTATAATATCCGATATATTGGCGAGTTTCCCAAATCAATCAAATAATTAAGTCCTACAGTTTGAGGCCTCAAACAAGAAAAATAAACAGTTCTTCCTTTTACGCTGAAAAATAGAACAAATATAGAAAACTAAAATTATAAAAAGCAAAAAAGGATAATATAGGCATATGATCATGCGATAACTATACCATAATACTGTTCTTCCTTTTACGCTGACCTGTCTTTGTAGCCTCACCAACCATCCTCGTTTATCTGTATTAGAAAAAATAATTTGCAAGTTTTTATATAGTTAAACATGGTTTCATATGTGAAACAAAATATACATATATCAAAATCACAAATAAACACAGTGACACACATTTAAAGCATGAACAACACCAAAATTATTATAAAGTAGCAGCCAATAAGACAAGATAAACCAAACACTTTAAAGTATGATCAACAATCAACCTCCTTACCAACTAGTTCCAATCACACAAGTAGTCCCTCACAGTCCACCCTGACATAACTCTCTGTCTCATAATCATCAATATCCATTTTAATTTCCTGTGGCAAAAAAGATGCATCTGCATTCTCATCATCTGTCTCCAACTCATGGTAACCTCTTGGTGGTGCCTTCATTACTACATACCAATTAGACGAATCATCTTCTCTTGAATAAAAAACCTGTTTTGCTTGAGATGCTAGGATATATGGATCTCTTGCAAATGATACTTGACTCTGCTGTAAGTTTACAAGTGTGAATCCATCTTCTTCCTTAACACCATTTCCTTTATTGGCCCAATGACACTTAAACAATGGAACATAAAACAGATGGTAGTCTAGTAAAATGATATCTGTCAATATTCCATAATATGAAACCAGATCAGCCACTTGTGCAGTATCTTTTGCACTTGCTCTACACATGGTTATTGCATCATAAGTCACCCCACTATTTTGTGTTTCCCTGTCAACATCCTTTGTGTGAAACCGTAGCCCATTGATAATGTATCCCTTACATGATAGTGCACTCTTTTTAGGACCATATGCCAACCATCTTAATGTCTTTGAATGATCATTCGAGTCAATAGGAATCTACAAAATATTAATATAAGCGTTAAATGGTGTACCTCAGCTAAGTAATATATACAATAACAGATTTGAGATGATTAATTTTAAATAACCTTATTTTTTGTCCATTCTGCAATTTTCTCAGTATGCCGCTTCCAAAGTAAGGTCTGATTTTTTTCAAGCTGTTTGTATTTTGCTTGCAACTCCTCCAAATGCATACTAATAGAACACAAGACCATATGAATTATAAAATAAAACTAATAAATAGAAAAGCAAACTAAATAAGTACATAAAAATAGCAATGTACTTACTCTAAAAATGGATCCATTATTGCTGTGTTCAGTAATACTGAACGATGTGCAATATCTTTTTCTTTATCGGTAAGTGTGATTGAAGTAGTCTTAGATATAGGACGACCTTCAAAAATGACATCATTTTCAAATTCTTCATTGCGAACTTCTTTTTCCTTCACATGTATTGACTGTTTTAGAAACTCGCTACAAAAGCCGATGCACTCTTCAGCTAGGTATGACTCTGCAATACACCCCTCAGGTCTTGCAGGATTTCGGACACATTTTTTTAGTGTCTTCATGTACCTGAATAAAAGAATTTAATCTTGTCCATGATCAAATTAAAATTTCATAATTGATTTCAGCATGAAAAAGAATAATAAAAAAATCTAACCTCTCAAAAGGATACATCCAACGAAAATGAACCGGACCACACAAGCGTGCCTCTCTTGCTAGATGAACCGGTAAATGTACCATGATATCAAAAAATGACGGCGGGAAAAAGCGTTCCAGTTGACACAAAGTTTCAATGATCTCGTTCTCAAGGTCCAACAACTTTTCTCTATCAATAGCACGCTGGCATAATCTATTGAAAAATCTAGATAATCGAATTATCGCTTTTCTAGGCTCTTTCGGTAACAATCCTCTTATAGAAACAGCCAACAATTGCTGCATTAGGACATGATAATCATGAGATTTAAGCCCCATAATCTTACAATCCTCCAATGTTATGCAGTTCCCGATATTTGAGCAATAACCATCAGGCCCTTTGAAGTCATATATCCTCTTGCAAAATCTTTTCTTTTCAGACCTTGAAAATGTATGTGGTGCTGGTGGAAGGTACAATCTGCTTCCCCGCTGTTCTGGATGCAAGTCTTTCCTAATTCCAATATCTTCCAAGTCCTTACGAGCATTTATCCCATCTTTTGATTTCCCACTATGCAACATAGTGCTTATTATGCTCTCACAAATGTTTTTCTCTATGTGCATCACGTCTAAATTATGACGTAATAGAAGTTCCTGTAAATAAAAAATAAAGAAATACATTAAGCAATTATAAAGCTAAAACAAAATATATAAAAAATATGAAATAAAGAAAAAACAGAACACTAACCTTCCAGTACGGTAAAGAAAAAAAGATAGATCTTTTCTTCCACCTAGTAAGCTCATTCTGATTATCAATGTCACTTGTGTCATCCTCATCCTCATCATCATCACCATCATTCTCATTATTATTCCTTTTTCTTTTTTTGTCTCCACCTTTTCCAAAATCATTTGGAAAATCATTTAGAACAGCAGAAATATTATGACCTGTTAAGGCTATGGGCTTGCTGCCATGCTCTACACTATTATCAAACCACGATTTCTTTCTTCGGTATGGATGTGAGGGTTTCAGAAATTTCCTGTGACCCATGTATGAAAACTTCCTGCTGAAGCGTAACCATCTATGATGTGTATTTTTCCCACATATAGGGCATGCTTTTCTTCCTTTTGTAGAACAGCCAGCAAGATTTCCATATGCTGGAAAGTCATTTATAGTCCACATCAACATTGTCTTCAAATTGAAAGTTGATTTGCTAAATGCATCATAAGCCTCAACCCCATTCTCCCACAACAATTGCAAATCATCTACAAGTGGTTGCAAATAGATATCTATGTCGTTTCCCGGTTGCTTTGGACCAGGAATCAGCAATGTTAGCATAATATTATCTTTCTTCATGCACAACATAGGAGGTAAATTATAATTCACAAGCATTACCGGCCAACAACTATATTTAGAGCTTAAGATGGAGAACGGGTTGAAACCATCAGTAGCAAGTCCAAGTCTGAGATTGCGTGGATCAGCTGCAAATGAGGGCCATTTATCATTAACCAGGTCCCAAGCTAAAGAATCAACAGGGTGACGCATTTTCCCGTCTGTGCTTTTGTTATCAAAATGCCATCTCAAATCTTTAGCCATTTGTGAAGACCTGAACATCTTTTTAAATCTAGGAATAATAGGAAAATATCTCAAAACCTTAACTGGAACGCCTTTTCTGATTTCTTTATTACGCTTATTTATCTTCCATCTTGAAGCACCACATGTTGGACAGTTGTCCAGTTCCTCATACTTCTTTCTAAAGAGACAGCAATCATTCACACAAGCGTGAATCTTTTCATACCCCATGTCAAATATCTTGAGGAAGCTTTTAATCGAGGCGGCTGAATCTAGCAAAACATTGTCCTTTGGCAACATACGTTTAATGATACCAAACAACTCATTGAAATGTTTACTTGATAATCCACTCTTGCCTTTGAGTCCATACAAATCTACAATGGCTGACAACTTTGTGTAACTTTCGCAGCCTGGATACAAAGGAGTTTGTGCTTCTTCTAGTCTC
Source organism: Asparagus kiusianus (assembly GCA_022839385.1). Taxonomy (NCBI): domain Eukaryota; kingdom Viridiplantae; phylum Streptophyta; class Magnoliopsida; order Asparagales; family Asparagaceae; genus Asparagus; species Asparagus kiusianus. The sequence goes on along the minus strand of BQKN01060673.1, from coordinate 27,055 downwards.
CTTATGAACTCGTCACCATGTCCATGTTCAGAAGGTTCAGTAATAGGTATAGGCTGAACAAGTTCTTCATCTATAAAGTAGGCAGCTTGGAATAAGTTATATGTCTCGTCCTTAGTGGCTTCATTATCAAGCTTCTCACCACTTTCTTGTTTCTCTCCATGCTTATTCCAATGTGATTTCATTCGGTACGAAAGATCCATCCCCTTTGTAACCAAGTGTTCAAAAATTGTACTTCCATCTTGATGGCTCATATTACGACATTCCGTGCAAGGGCAGAACATCCTTGTAGGAAATCCCAAATTCTTTTCAGCTGTCTTTACAAATTGTAATGCTTTTTGCTGGTACTCGAGGGTGGATCTATGATTTTCAAATAAAAGGAGCAAGAACAAAATACATTCCAGATCTAGTTAAATTACTACAATTTTACAAGTATTAGTGAACCAACAAATTAAGATATGATTCTTACCCGTGGAGCCACACCCACTCTTTTTCCTTCATCTTTTCAATGAAGATTTATGCAAGCAATGTCTAACATATGAAAACAAAAATAAACTAATGTCAACATATGAAAACAAAAATAAACAAAAATAAACTGGATGATATAAGGTATGAAGTCCTTTTTGCAAGACAACTAACTGGTGGTTTCCATATATTCTTGCTGACCTACTAGTAGTGTTCTCTCATGTTGAATGTTCAAGACGTGGAAGTCTGTTGTTGTTCCAATTAAATTGGAAAGTATGCATGGGGAATGGTTTGAGGATTTGGTAACTGATTTAGTTTTCTCTTACACTGGTGTTAGTTTTCTCTTGCACTGGATGATATAGTGTATAAAGTCCCTTTTGTATACCATTACAAAGTTAAATTTTATAACTTTATAAGCTTGCATGGCTTGTTGATTGTCTCATATTAACAGAAAAACAAAATTAAACTAAACCCAGCCTAAAATCCCAAACCCATTCTCATTATCATACCAAGTATACCATTCAAATGAAACATATAATAAACTCAAATCCTAAACCCAGACTAAAATTGAACACCATAAACAAACTAATACGCAATTATCATTCAAATACCTAACAGTAAAACAAAATTAAACTCTTACCCAGTTATCAAATTAAACTCGATAAGAATTTCAAAAGGAATTTCAAAGGAATACTGTTCTTCAGATTGCTCCCTGATCTGCAAGTGCTCTGCATCACAAATAAACCACAAATTCATCAAAACTAATCTCACAAATTAACTACCCAAAAATGACATCAAAAATCAAAAGAAAAGGGTTTTCAGATTCTCTTAAACCTTTCAGATTCTCAAATTAATTTCACGGATCTTCAAATTAATCCCACGGATCTTCATATGGTCTGGCATAATCAATAGCACGCTAGCATAATCTATTGAAAAATCTAGATAATCTAGTTGCATCAGGTTTCCAGCTTCATTAGCAACATACATCTTAAAGGGAATCTAGATGCCTATATATGAAGAGAAAAGGTAGGGATGCGGAGCTCAAAATGGACTCAGGTGCACTTTTACTTTTTTACTTTATTTATTTTACAAGCAATGTTAAAGCAATGTATTGACAGCTACATCAAGTTTACGTTTGGAAATCAACCTTAGGTCTCGATATATATAAATCAGATTATATATGCTAACGTTGAGCTTTATTAGGACTTAACGATCACAAAGTGAAATCAGGCAAGAAAAATTGAGATTTCTACAAATTAACCTACATCACCCCTAGAAAAATACCAAACGCCTACGACTATGATGCGTTTCCCTTGACATGATAACGAGCAAGGACCACGATTTCAAGACTGTAGGAGTTATTGTGTGTGAAGTCAATCATAGTTGATTGTCTATTTATACAATTTCAATCAAATGCATCACAAATAAACAACAAATTCATCAAAACTAATCTCACAAAATAACTACCCAAAAATGACATCAAAAATCAAAAGAAAAGGGTTTTCAGATTCTCTTAAACCTTTCAGATTCTCAAATTAATCCCACGGATCTTCAAATTAATCCCACGGATCTTCAAAAGAAAAGGGTTTCGGAGGTGGACGAGAGACGAGGGGCTCCGGTGGTGGACGAGAGACGAGGAGGGGCTCCGGCGGTTCACGAGAGACGAGGAGGGGCTCCGGCGGTTCACGAGAGACGAGGAGACGAGGAGGGGTCTGTCTCCGGTGATCAAAGAAGAGGAGGGTCGGGTTTGGAGGCGGCAACAGCGGCGAGATGCTGCGACAGCCAGTCGGAGGCGACACCGGCGACGACTCCGAGGCGACAGCGACGAGTCGGAGGGCTATTAGGGTTTGGGTGAAAGAAGGAACGGGAACTGATTAATCGTGGGGGGTTTTAGAAAAATAAAAGGAAACGAAAATATAACACCAATCTCTCCCTCGTTCTCAACGCGCGGGTTTATTTTTCAGTCTCCCGCTTAAGATTTCAACGCGGCTTTACAAAAAAAATGTGATTAAATTATTTATAGCGTTTAAACTTTTTCAAACGCTATTAAAAAATAAGTCACATACAATTTATAGCATTTACAACATAAACGCTATCATTTAACGCTATAAAAAAACAGTTTTGTTGTAGTGCATTTAAATATTGATTGCAAAGAGATTTGGAGAAGTTGAGAGAGATGAGTGCTGGAGATTTTGAGTGGAAGTTTGTGAAGGAAACCCTTCTTCACTTACACTGGGTTATATATATTACACAAGAGGGACACGTGGAATATTCTGGATGGTCAGCTCTGTAGGCGTAAAAAATTTCCTATAGGTCCCCGTACACGGCTCAAGGTAGAGAGAAGACGATGAATGTCAATATTCGAGTCATAGGAGCTCATGTGATGACGACAAACACAAGAAGTGAGTCGGCGGACCATACGAAGCAACGAAACTTTGGAATAACGAGAGCAAGAGCTGATCGGGAACCCCGTGTCGTTTACGAAAGGTGGAGCACCCCTCATGTCCCATTTACTCCAAATATGATTCAATCATGGGAGCCTGTAGATCTCCTCGCCGGCTTTCCAATGCATATTGAACCGCGTAATTCTGAGTTCGAACAATGAATTTACGATGGAAACAAACTCGACGAACCAAAATCAGAAAAAGCCAAACTGACACCCCGTGGTGTCTTAGCTTGGCCAAGACACTTATAGGTGTCTTGGCCAAGCCAAGACACTTCCAAGTGTCTCATTTTGGCCGAGACACTTCAAAGTGTCTCGGCCAAGCTGAGACACTTCAAAGTCTCTCGGCCAAGCCGAGACACTCTCAAATGTCTTGGCTTGGCCAAGACACTCAGAAGTGTCTGCAATACAAAAAAAACACTGATTTTGGTATTTTCGGTGGTTTTTTGATTGTTAACCATCTGGATTTGTTCCAACTGATCTGATAATATGGTTAAATGGTTTCAACTAAAGATAAGAGAGAATCAACCGTCCTTGTCCGAACACAGGGCTCCTGAAGCCTATAAATACAGCCCAGGGTCTTTATTTTTTCGGATCTAGAATTCTCGAGCGTTAACGAAGCCCTGCCGGACTGAAGATTTGAAGGTGCATGAATTTTAGAAAAAAGGAGGAGATTGATCGAATTCTTCAGCGCAGGAAAGAAGAGTTTGTCAGATCTGTAGTTCCCCGTGTTCATCCCTTAAGATTACCCCGTTACGGTAATCTTAAGAAGAGCAATTATCTAGCTATTGCCGAGATAAGCGCTTCGGCTTCTTGATTCCTTCGTGAATCGACGAACCTCGGATGTGATCTAATCGTCAGGTGGTCCATGGATATTGATGTCCCCGTCACCGACCAAAATCCCACGCGACCAAGAGACGATAAACGGATCTTGTGTTATTTTTGAGAGAGTTGTAATTCTTTTATTTTTGTTACTTGAATTCTTTGTAAACGAATAAAGTTATAATGAAATCAGTAATGAAGGTAACTTTCGAAGGAAACAAACTGGCGACCACAGTGGGAGCCAACAGCCTCACTGCCGAGGCCGTCGTGACGCAACCGGCAATCAAGATCTGGGTGAACGAAGAGGTCGAATATGAATTCGAACAGCAGAACTTTGAAAAGTATCTCTCTTCCTCCTCCTCCCGATCCACCTCTCCTACCTGGCGCATGAAGACCTCCTCTTCCAGGAACACTCGCTGGACTTCATGCTCGAAGATCGAAGATCTCCTCACCACCGCTGCACCTACACCTCGCGACGCCCCTATGACGTCCAATGTGGTTGAAGCTGTAGAGCTGAACCTCCCCTCCGCCGTGAAGATAACTGCTGAAAAGGCGCACCAACATTGTCAAATAGGGCACGCCAAAGACGATGTCAACACCTTGCGCGTTAACTGGCCAATGCTTTGGAGCCAATGGATGGGATCCACTATAATATGGATCTGAAATCTAGGCAGCACCGAGAACAACAATGGCGAGCAAAAAACCCCTCCTCCAAAGCAAAGAATGATGAGTGGGTTCACATCAAAAGGACCCGCTCTACCCTTGAGGAGCAAATCCAGAAGCGCCACGTATTGCTCGTGCACGCCCGAGTCCTTTTGTAGATAGCAGAAGAAATTCAAAAGGAAGAGGCAGTTAAGAAATCGCCTAAGCACAAACAGGTGTGGGTGCCGAAGCCGAAGTTAGCACCTAAGGCGAAAGTGAACGAAGTTGCCGTTCGGCGTTCGTCAACTTCAGATCATGTTTCCCCTGTCCTCGTACCTCCGTTAGAACCATATGGTAGTATGGATGTCACCAAAATCAGGATTACCCTGAAAGACCGTCTTGGTCCTCTCCCCAAAGATCAAGGTAAACCACCTGTGAAGGAGCGATTGTGGCCGATGAAAGGTTCCTAAACAACAATTCAGGCTGGGGGTCGTACTAATCCCCCAATAACAACAAAGGGAAAGCCCCTATGACCGACCGCATCGGATTGTGGGTCGAAGTTCAAGAGCCCGTTAGAGATTCACGCTCACGAAGGCATAAATCTGAATGAGTGACTCTTGGAGATGCTAATGAAGCGTCATATCCCAAAGGGAAACATGCTTGTCTGATGACGACGTTATACCTGGGAAGTCATGCCAACACATGATGGGTTACTCCGGTCATCAGACCGACGAGTTGTACTATCATACCGGGGGTACGAATAAGTCTCAAAAAAGAAGTACCCGAGACATGGACTCACGCTGTCCGTGTGCTAAGATAATCAAGGCGGTGTTGTCAGAATGCTGCTGCCCTAAGGCTTCGCAAAGAGTTTCATTGTTTGAAAGAATCTCTACCGGAACATCAGAGGCTAAGCGGAGGCGTTTCCACAGAAGAAGGTCAAACGGAACAAATAATGAACTCTTAGGAGTCACTATCAACATGGTCGACAAAGGCAAATCCGTACAACGCTTCAGTCCTGAGCCTTTTACAGAAGTATCTCAACGCATGACTTGGCTGCGATCTGGAACTGTCAGAACTAGACCTAGAACGTCACAATCCTCGTACGATGAGACATCTGATGCTTGCTCTGCATTGGCTTCCGATGATACGGCATCCAGCACAGGACAATCTTACGAATCGTTCATGATTAACGCCGAACAAATGGCTAAGATTCTCGAGGAGGCTTTAACTAAGCAAAAAGAGAATTTTAAATTTGAAATGGAGATGGCTATGCAGGAAATGAGAGATATACATAGACAACAAATTACGGCGCTGACGAATCAACAGGGGGAGTCCAGTCGTCGTAATAACCCTAATCAGGTTAACAGTGATCGGGAAGCAGACGAGAACGTCATGTGGAAATCCCTCCCATTGATAACAATGCTAGGGGTGGACCCTCAGACGATAACAATATGAAGGAAGACCATATCACTTCTCCCCGTAATCACTCGAAAAAAGATATGAGCGGAGATAAGATGATGAGGGACTTGGAGAGCAAAATCAATGCCTTGATAAGTGCTCAAGAGGTAAAGAAGTCCGGAATACAATGTCCATACCCGAGAGAATAGGAATCAATCTCGTATCCGGTAAAGTTTAATTTAATCAACTTCACGCCATTTGACAGAAAGGGTTCCCCCACTCAGCACTTAATATACTTCAAGTTCTATTTGGTAATAATCTCTGGCAATGAACCTCTAATGGTACGGTCATTCGTTAACACTCTTCGAGGAGCAGCCTTCGATTAGTATCGTCGCCTCAAGCCGAGGAGTATCAATAGTTAGGACGACATGAAAGATATGTTCCTTATGAATTTCTTTGACGACGACACCAAAATTTTAATCGGAACATTGTTTAATGAGAAACAGAAGGATGGACAGTCGGTAGAGAACTTCGTTAAAAGATTCCGGAACAGAGCGATGAATTGTCGAGATCCGGTAAGCGAAGATTTTATCCTCGAGACTTGTCACAACAACCTTTCGCTGGATATCCTAGAAGCCATGAGAATGGCGCAGTCCAAGACTTGGAAGGACTTGAAACTGCGAGAAGAACGAGCCGAATGTTCCCTCAAAAGGAAGAAGGCCGAAAGAGGTCAAATGCTGGCTAATACCCCAAAGCAGAATTTTGTTCCTCGAGGTAAAGGGAAAGCCCAAGCGAATGCTGTGGATGCGAACCAGACGTTCGAATTACAACTGCAGCAGCAACAACAACCGCAAAAAGGGCCTCAACAGTCTCAATGGCAACAGAGGTCACAAAAGCCAAAGACTACCGAACCGAAATTTCCGAGAGTTTATTCTTTCAGGGAGGACGAAGTTCCTGGTCTCTTCAAACACCTCGTGGAGAATAACAAAATCAAGTTACCTCCAATCTAGGATCAGGAAGATGCCAAGAAGATTAATGACCCGAAATACTATGCATTCCATAGAGCGGTGTATCATCCTACCAAAGCATGTTACGCCCTCAAGGATAAGATCCAAGCGTTGATAGATGTTGGAGTCTTGACGGTGAAATCGTCCGAGGAGAAGAAAGTGGGTGCGAACGCTGTGTCAATTAGCTTCGGATCTGTTTCTTTGGACTGGTTCTAGCCCGAGCTTGTAATAAACGTAGCAGTGATTACTGTCAATGATGATCCTCACAAACAACGTCAGAAAGGACTTGTGCTACACACAGCCCCAAATGGCGTGATTCTCCGGGTCCATCCGGATCTGATCGAAGACGAACAATGGGCTGGGTCGTCATCTAAGAAGAAATCAAAGAGGAAAGGAAAGTCCTATTATGGAGTTGTAGCTATTCCAAAAGAAAATAACGAAGAAATTCCCACTTTCCTGCTCTCCGAAGATGAGCAAGAGGTCTTTGCTACCAGGAGTGGAAATGAATACCATTTCAAATATCTGAGTGCCTCCGATCAGCTAGCCAAACAAGGAGTAACCAAAACCATTCCCTCAAAGACATTAGTGGAAATGGGGGTAGTCACAACTCCTCCGGTACCTATTGAGAAGACTCAGCCAAAGCTAAAGGAGAAGGAGCATTTACACCAGGAGGTTCATAACCCGAAGCAGTCTTAATTCAATCAACCGATTAGAAGGGACAAACCGGGGAGCTCAAATACTCCATAACGCTTCAATATTATGACACAGTTAGCTAATATACCGGCTAGAATAACTCTATATGAGCTACTACATTTGTCGAAGGACACAAGGGAAGCATTGTAAGAAGCTTTGGAAAATACGGACGCTTTCCTAACCCAGATCAAACCGTTCCCCGAAGAGCCAGAGCCTTCAGTACACCATTGCAACCTCGCGGTGCACCATTTTCCCTACATTTCTTTCACCAAGGAGGACATGCAGACAAATAATTCAAAGTATGATCGGCCCTTGTATTTCACCGGGCACATTGGCTCCAGTGTTATCAACCGGATCCAAGTCGATCCGGGTTCCGCTGTTAGCATCATGCCACTCCGATTGATGTATAGTGTCGGAATACCAACCAGTAAGCTGTCCTCCATGGGCACTACGATCTATGGATTCAACACCAGTGGGTCCAGACCTTTGGAAAAAATCCGGGTAAAGTGCCAGATTGGAGATTTGAAGTCGGAAATCACATGCTATGTGATCGACGCAGAGATTTCTTATAACTTACTGTTGTGTCGACCTTGGATCTATGGTAACGTTATAGTCCCTTCTACCCTCCATCAGTGTCTTAAATAAGTGGACAATAACAACAAGGTCAAGAAGGTGGTCACGGATAAGCAACCTTTAAGGGGTTAGAGAATTATTTTACTGACTCTCTTCTCTACGATGCTGAATCTGATACTGAACCATCGGCCCAAGGCACAGACAGCGGAGAAGAAGCTGATACCAAAACTGGGTTTGATTACGATGATGATTTTGTAATTAATGATATTGTACCCATTGTAATCAATCTTAACGATGGGGAATCATCAGATAGTAGTTGTAATTGGCAACTTACCGGAGAAGTAGCAATAAATGCTGATTTAGAGTACTCGTTGTGCCTTGATAATATCATGAAGGGGTTATATGATAACCCTGACTTCTGTATGCCACTTCAATCATTTTTCTTAACAAAAAAGCAAGTGCAGGATTCATTCGGGACAACATTTGTTATTTCCGCAAAGGCAGGGGGTGAAAAGGAGGTTATCTACGGGAAAGGAAAGGAATCTTCAATACCAAAACACTTCTTGGAAGAAGAAGACGATGAAGATAAACTTGCCCCTCATTTATTCAGATATGACACAAAAGCATGTAATCTCATTGAGAAATACGGATATAACTTCGCACTCGAAGAGGGTCTTTGTTTTGGTCGAGGTCCACAAGCTCCACCTCATATGGCCTATGTACCGAAAGGGAAACCCGATAACTATTATAGCCACGAAGAGGTTTAGGCTATGTCTCCTCGTCCGACGATGAGTGTTGTTGGCTTGTCATTTGATCAGATTGCTAATAAGGGCAAAGACGAATATTCTTCCGACTCTTCAGCCTGGGACTCCGACGCTAGTCTCGGAGAAATGTTTAAAAGGCTAATGTCGAACATTGTTATGGTTGATCCTACCACAATAGAGGAAGACGACCAAATGCCAACTTGGAAAGACCCTTGGGTTCATCACCTGAATATGTAGTACGATGATAGGTTTGAACAAAGAGAACCTCCTACCAAGGACCAAATAATTCAGGTGAATATGGGTGACGAAGATAATCCAAAGCTGATATTCGTTAGTGACAATCTCCCGCCGAATGAGAAAGAGAAATTAATTGCTCTCATTACGGAGTATATCGGTGTTTCTGCCTGGAACTATGAAGATATGCCAGGACTCGATCCAAATGTGACAATGCATCGCCTCAATATTAAGCCGGATGTCAAACCTGTCAAATAGCAATAAAGACGGTTTTGTCCACAAATAATGGAGGCAATCGAGTCCGAAGTTAAAAAGCTTATCGACTCAGGCTTCGTGAGGGAAGAGCAACATCCAAACTGGCTTGCCAATATCATCCCGGTCCTTAAGAAGAACGGAAAAATCAGGATTTGCATCGACTTTAGAGACCTGAATACTGTCTGCCCAAAAGACGATTTCCCTCTTCCCATCACAGATGTCAGCATTGACAATACGTGTGGATTCGAGAGAATGTCCTTCATGGATGGATTTTCTGGTTATAATCAGATAAAGATGCATTCAGATGACAAAAAGCATACCACGTTTAGAACACCCCTTGGTGTTTTCTGCTATACGGTTATGCCCTTCGGTTTTTAAAGAATGCGGGTGCTACATATCAGAGAGCCATGTCAAAGATTTTCCAGGAGCATCTACGGAAGACTGGTGAATGCTATGTGGATGATCTAGTCGTGAAAAGCCGTGATAAAAATGATCACACCAAGGACTTGAAGACAATGTTCGATCTGATGCGGACTCATCAATTGAAAATAAATCCTACCAAATCTTTTCTTGGAATGTCTAGCGGTAAATTCCTTGGATTTGTCGTCACAACTAAGGGTATTCACATTGACCCTGATAAAGTGAAGGCGATTAACGAGTTGTAACCCCTAAGAAATCTTAGAGAACTCAGAGGGTTACAAAGGTGGTTAGCGTACATCCGTCGGTTCATTTTGAATCTTTCAGGAAAGTGTCAGTCATTCTCTAGACTTACGAAGAAGGGCGTATCATTCACATGGGATGACGCTTGTCAAAAAGCATTCGAAGATATTAAAGAATATCTCTCAAAACCTCTAGTGCTCGTTGCACCGAAATCGGGCAAACCGTTCTTGATTTACGTCAACAGGACGAGCCACTCGTTAAGTGCATTACTTGCACAAGATAATGAAAACGGTCATGAACAGGCGGTATATTACCTAAGTCGAACCCTTGTGGGCACCGAATCTCAGTATCCAATGATTGAAAGAGAGTGTCTCGCCTTGGTGTTTGCTATTCAAAAGATTCGGCACTACTTGGTCGGACAGACTATCTACGTCATCTCCAATGTTAACCCAATCCGAGTATTCATGACGTAGCCGGCTTTCATGAATTGGCGATTGGCAAATTGGGCCTTGCTTCTGTCCTAATACGACCTACATTTTAAACAACAAAAGTCGGTCAAAGGACAGGCTATTTGTGATCTCCTGGCGGCAAACCCAACTACGGATACCGCCGAGGTGTACGATGGTTTGCCAGATGAAACCCACGAGGTCAATGTAACTTCCTATCAACAGGTGTAGCATTTGTACTTCGACGGTGCTTCTCGAGCAACTAATGTAGTAAGTGCTCCTAGATGTTCTAAGATTTCCTCCGGAGTTGGAGTTGTCTTAGTTTCCCCTGGAAAACATGTGATGCCTCGAGCATACTCGCTGACCGAGCCGTGCTTGAATAACGTAGCCGAGTATAATGCGCTACTTATTAGACTCAGCTTTGCTAAAGAGCTAGGGGTCGAATACCTTGAAGCTTTCGGTGACTCTCAACTGATAGTTAAACAAGTCAGGGAGAGTATGAGGCTAGAAATCAAGATTTGATACCATATCATAAAGTGGCCGTTGAGATGGCAGAATCATTTGAAGAATTCTTTATCGAATACATTCCGCAGTTATAGATCAACTACGCGGATGCGTTAGCAGCATTAACCGTATCCCTGGCGCAGCCTCCCGAAACGGAACAGTTTGTTACGGTGAGGACTCACCAACTCTTTGTGCCAATCTACAATGAAGATAACAAAGAAGAGGATATTAAAGAAGTGCATTCAACTCAAGTCGAATTCGAACCCCGAGATTGGCGTTTCCCCTATCATCGATTGCGTATTGCATGGAATTTTACCAAAAGACGTGAAGGAAAGGGACTCAATCCGACGAAGGGCATAAGATTCTGCTATAACATGGAGAGTCGAATGCTATATCGTCGGGGGTATGATGGTTTACTACTACATTTTCTATCTACTAAAGAAGCAGAAGAAGTCCTTAATGAGACACACGAAGGGGTTTGTGGTGCACACCAGCCTGGCCCCAAACTTTATGACCATATTAGAAGAATGGGATATTTCTGGCCCACCATGATTAAAGATGCGGTCGCATATGCCCAAAAGTTTCATGCGTGTCAAGTGCACGCGAATTATATGTACCAACCCCCAAAGCATTTGCATCCTTCGGCTACATCATGGCCTTTCGAGACTTGGGGAATGAATATCATTGGTCCTATAAATCCCCCGTCAATCAAAGGTGATCGATTCATTCTAACAATTACTGATTACTTCTCCAAGTAGGCTAAAGCAATTCCTCTCAAAGAAGTGAAGACGAACAACGTTATTGCGTTCATTAAGCACCACATTATCTACCAGTATGGTATCTTGAGGTGAATCATATATGACAACGGTCCTCAGTTTGTCAGTAAAACATTCATCAAATTTTGTGAGAAGTTCAAAATCCAAGACATCTCATCAACAGCTTAAAATTCCACAGCAAACGGATTAGCTGAAGCCTTTAACAAGACTATCATTAAGCTTTTATCAAAACTCGTGAAGACTAGCAAACTAGATTGGGATGATAAACTCGGCAAAGCCCTATGGGCTTACCGTACCATAGTTCGCACGCCTACTGGTACAACCCCGTATTCTTTGGTGTACGGGTGTAAAGCCGTCCTTCCGTTGGAAATTCAAATTCCATCTCTTCGAATCACTCTCGCTACCTAGATGACGACCAAAGAATAACATCGGAAGCGTTTCGAAGAACTCAAGATGCTCGACGGAAAGCGCTTAGAAGCTCAATAGCACATTGAGTTCTACCAAGCCAGAATTTCCTAAGCTTTTGATAAAAAGGTTCGGCAACGGAGTTTTAAAGAAGGAGATTTAGTCTTAACTGAACGATGGCCCATGATACTTAATTCCAAGAAGAAAAGAAAATTTGAACCTAAATGGGAAGGGCTGTTTGTAGTAGAGACAGTCTATTCAAGTGGCGCATATCGCCTTATTACCAAGGAAGGCGACCGGCTAATAATGCCGATAAACGGCAAGTTCCTAAAAAAATACTATCCTTAGTATTTTTAGGATAACTAGTATCAGGAAGTTCCCAGAAGAATACTACATCTGGTATTCTTAGGGATAACCCAGTCTGTACAAAAGTGATAAATAAGAAATCCACGTTTAGACTCTGAATGTTTTCAAAGTTGAAGCGTATTTCATTATTGATACAGAATTCACCAATTCTCATGAATTCTTTTGCTGAGGTGAGATTAGACCAGTTTTGAGAGATCAATCTTTCCTCACAGAATCCCCCACTGACCAAATTAATTAATGGCGGGTCCATCAAATTTCTATCCGCCAATTCTTGGCAATTTTCAAAACTTGATGTGTTAAGTCCTGATCACTTAACATCAAAATCCTCCATCGAGTGGCTAATATAAGTCGGTATTTCTACTGACTTCTGTATTCCACTCCCATTGCTTTCAGGTCAAACCTATAAAAGTTAGGGCCAAAGCCAATTCCCCTCTCGGTTCCTTCCATGAATGAGAGGTCCACTTTTAAATTGAGCAATCAAAACTATAAAAGTTAGGATTGCCTCCAATCTCACTTGGTCAAACATGCAGATAGTTAGGACCAAGATCGGGTCATCCCTTTTGATAAACGAAAGACTTCCACCTTTTCCTTTTCAGCCAAACCTATAAAAGTTAGGGTCAAAATCGGAATTTTACCTCAATAAATGAGGAACTCTTTTCTTGGATTAAGCAACCAATCTTAAAAAAGTTAGGATTGCTTGAATCTTTCTGATTCTCTGAGTGAAAATCCTACTCCTAGTTTCACCTTTCCGGATTCTGGGGGTGGAGATCCCACCTCGAGTTTCCTTTGCAACTGGAGATAGAATATAAAATTCTACCTCTTCAATTTTGAGAGATAGAATATAAAATTCTTACTCTCCCGCTCTTGGTTTGTCTTTACCTTTAGAAAAGACACAATTCTCAACTCCAAATCCATACATTTCATGCACGGGGGATTTTATCTCAAACCCTAAAATAGAGACAAGTCTACATCTAACACATACTACCGGTTTAGTCTTTCACCGAATGAAAAGACACCAGAATACAAATCTGAGGATTTTTATCCTGAATCCTAAGTAAGGATGAGTCAGCGCCTAACACGCGTTGTCGGGTAGTCTATTCCCGTGATAAAGACAAAGTCTACATATTCAATATCGTAGCATTGATAAAGTTAACTCTTTTAGCATAACGTCACATGTGGGATGGGTTTTAATAATTTACATGCTAGCTCGATTCAAACGGTAGTCGGTAAAGGCACATCAAATCCATTGAAAGCTGAAGATTTGCTAAAAATCCAAAGTCTACGCCTAACACGTGTTGTCGGGTAGTCTATTCCCATAATAAAGACAAAGTCTACATATTCAATATCGTAGCACTGAAAGAGTTAACTCTTTTAGCATAACGTCACATGTGAGACGGGTTTTAATAATTCACTTGCTAGCCCGATTCAAACGATAGTCGGTAAAGGCACATCAAATCCGTCGAAGGCTGAGGATTTGCCAAAAATACAAAGTCTACATCTAACACATGTTGTCGGCTTAGTCTTTTACCGAATGAAAAGACACCAAAATACAAATTTGGGGATTTTTTTTATCCTGAATCCTAAGTAAGGATCAGTCAACACCTAACATGCGTTGCCGGGTAGTCTATTCCCGTGATGAAGACAAAGTCTACGTATTCCACATCATAGCACTAGAAGCATTAATTCTTTTAACATAACGTTATATGCAGAACGAACTTATGCAATCTATGTGCTAGCTCGATTCAAACGATGATCGGTAAAGGCATATCAAATCCGTTGATGGCTGAGGATTTGCCAAAAATTCTATAAGCATTGTGTCCATTGGGTTCACAATCAACAAAGAAACATCATGATAAAAGATGAGTGTACTAAATCAAATACTGGGTCTCTACTAATAGATCAAGTCAAAGCATACAATAAGAAACTCATCAGCCCAAACGCAGTTGGCGACCGAGAATGTGAAATTCTAATCTAGAGAGCCTATCTGCATAACTCTGCTCAAGCTCAGCCTGCAGATTAGCTCGGATAGAATCTTCAAAACTGCTCAAGATCTTCACGGTTTCACCTTTCAGCTTCATCAATCTCTCCTACGTAGATTCTAGTCTCTCAAGTATCTGTCCGTGAGAGTTCTCTAAACTAGCCAGCTCATCTGCAATGATAGCACCAAACTCTTCAGCATACTTCAAGGCCTTCTTCAACCTGGCTACCTCCTCACGGTTAGACTCTAAAGAAGTGAGCAACTCGACTCTATTTGTATCCTTTCTCGCAAGACTAGCCATCATCTGTGTGATAGAACTCTCATGCGACTGAAGCTCGCTACCAATGGAAGATCGGAGGTCATGCCATTGTGTCAGTCTATGCTCTAGCTGAGAAGATATGAAGGAAGAAGCCCCGCTAGCCTTCAGCTCCCCTAACTCTCAGAGTTCACACTCCAGAGCAACAACATCGACAGTGAAAGAATCAGCTAACTCAGGATATCCCTCCTCTCTAATCATCGTCATGTGGTGAGCAAGGGAATGCTTGAACTAATCGAAACAATATCCCTGATGAATAAGTTTCTCGATCATTCCGTCAAAAAAGATGATGAAAGAACCGAGATACATTCTGTAATGTTCGTTAGGTTTGGAGAAGATGCATCACCGTCAGGCAAACTAGAAATGCTAGGAATCATAGTCGTATCAGTCATGACGGCTGGTCATATGGTTACAATTTTCATTAGTCAAATACAGATTTTGGCAAAAGAAAAGAATGACGACAGAAGAGATTATATGCATACCCACAGATTCATCACCCTCAGCTGAGCTAGGGATGCCAGAAATCGTAGTGGTATCAGCCCCAGTGGTTGGTCCTACGATCAGAATTCCCTATCAGTCAAATAAAAGTTTCGACAAATGAAGATAGTTACAATGTCAAAAATTAGGTGTATACCTGTAGAAGAACCACCCTCAAAGGACGGTCCTACAGCCCTTTGGTGGCCTGCTCCGCCAATATCTTAACTAACAATCTAGTGTCAGATCCTGAGAAACTCGGTGCTAAGACATACATATGTTTGCTGAATCCCCCAAGACCCATATCATGAAAAAGTCTCGTCTTTGACCGGCCTCTCTAGCGTGACACCAGCGTGAGAATTTAAGTACTGGATATATACAAAAAAAAGGCGGGCGGGAAAGAGAAAAGAACTCAGATTTACCTGCGATAGTGGTAGAAGGCTCTTCTACCCCAATATCCGTGCTTGCGTTCTTTAATTTGTTTAAAAGAGAACGAAGTGCGGAAGTGATTAAAGGAGGAACAAATCCTGAATTCCCAAACTCCTTTAACCGCTGCTCGAATAGTGTATTATCGATGTTAGATATACCTGAGCATGGGACCATCGGCTCAACGCTATCAACCTGCTCAGCATCTCTGTTTGTTTCAACATCCATAGGCTCATCATGAATGGCATCACACATCTGCTGCACGAAGCTATCCAAATGGCTGGGATCAGATAATACAGAGTCTTGTGGAAGTTCACCTCCGTCATAGTTTCCTGAAACACGGAACATGATTAGATTCAGGGAATCCAAAAGAGAATTATTTTAAAGCAGTAAAGACTATAGAGCATTACCCTCATCTCCGCCAGTGGTGCTTCATAACTCTGCTCCGCAGGTGCGCTGACCAGTACGTGGTTTATGAGCGGTCTTCTTTCGTTTTGGAAGACGAACCCCTACAAGACTAGCAGGCCGCTCATGTGTAGACTTAGTACGCATCTCAACCTGTGCAGAAGCTTCGGCAAAGGGCCGTGATCTCGCATAACGAGAAGCGAACGGCTCGTGCTCGTCAGCCATCCTACCTAGAGTGACAAGAGTCATCTTGTTAGGATGAGTAAATAAGACCTTTCGTTCCGGCTTCTGGGAAGCTAATTGAGATTTAGAAAGAGTATAGCGTTGATACCAACGAGAAAATGCTAAATCCATTAATTCCGAAAAGAAAGAGTCTGACAAACCTATATCAGATTCTCCCCCGTCTGTGTCTATGTCTATATATTCTTCCTTAGAAGTCTCATCCTTATCGTCAATAGGAAGAAGCTCTTCATCATCCTCCATCTTGTCTCTGGTCAAATGGGAAGGTTTGGGAAGCTTTTTCCCCTGCTTCTTCGAAAGCTCAATCTTACGAGCAGTCTTAATAGTAGTTTGAACCAAGTGCTCAGCTTCTAACTCTGAAAGACTCTTCACATCTAGAAACTCGTTAGCCGAAAGGAGCCACTTGTAGCTGAGAAAAGTAAGCAACAGTTTGCGCTTAGATGAAGGAAGAACGAAATAAGCTCCAGTACAGCCCATCATAGTCCAAAGCCATTCTCGGATGCCGTTAATAAAACCCCTATCGATCCTTAAACCCCGGCTCGGGTTCCCAACATATAGTTGGTCGTAACCGAACTGGCGAGCGAAACGGCACGGAAGATAAGGCTCTATAGGGTAACGACCCTTCACCCGAAGGATAAGATATCCAACACGGATGTTCACCAACCAACGAAAGTAACCAGCGTCAAGAGAAGTCCGACCGGACCTGGGTTTCTCCTCATCAATCAACACGTCGTCATAGCGGCCCGAGAAACGAGGAAAACACTTGAAGAACTCCCAGCTCTTACGAACTTGAAGCTCTCGCTGTACATCAGTAAATGTCTTCCCAAAAGACTTGCTCCTTCTAACAGCTGCACAAAAGGAGCGGAGGCATTAACAGTACTAGGCGCCGACATCAAGTCAGGACAATGAAGAACGAGCCACGCCATCAGGTATGTATACGGAAGCTCAACCCTTACAGAAAGAAGCTCGGTCGACGCCAGGACATCTGTCATTGTACAGCCTGTATCTCCAAATGAGTAATGAAATGCTGGCGGGGAATAGAAGGAATGTAATGAAGGAGCCCTTCGTCATTATTCAACCAGTGCTCGTTGGCAAGAGTCAGGCTTCTCTAAAGCCTGGATGGAAATAGAGTCTGCAGTTAAGGGGTCATCGGTAATCAACTGGCGTAGGGAACGACATCCCCCATCTCGTATCAAACGACAGGATTCCACGGAACGGCTCTTATCAAAGTGAGGAGTCAGACCAATGGCCTGCTTATCAGCAACAGAAGCAAAAATCTCTCCACTGCAACCACTAGTAGCATGAGAGAGAAGGTTGTCTACGGGAAATTCAATTACGGCAAAACAAACATAGAATCAGAATATTATTCATGAATATACAATGATTGAATTCATCTCACAAGATAGCGAGATAGAGTCATTCATTGAGCAATTAGTGAGACGATTTCGAGTGTCCTACACTGGAAGAGCGGTATGCATCATCACGTAAGCAACGTGGTAATGTACCACGACCCACACGGTGTAATACAACATGAAATCGCCCCGATATGTTGGAAGACGTGAATTGGCCAAGCAAAACACGTCACTTGAAACCTTGATCCCCGCGAAGGAGGATGTCGGTTCTTCCCGAATGACCCACGAAGGGGGCAAAACGAGGGCATGATAGGACCACGAGTCATCCTGAAACCTCGATCCCCACGAAGGAGGATGTCAGTTCTTCCCGAATGACCCGCGAAGGAGCTAAGCGAGGACATGGTAGAACCACGAGTCATCCCGAAACCTCAATCCCCACGAAGGAGGACGTCAGTTCTTCCCGAATGACCCGCGAATAGGCCAAACGAGGATACAGAAAGTATAAATGCTCACCCCTGAAAGAGAATGTTGCGGGAGGCTCCCTCTCGCTATGCTGTGAAGAGGAGTGACTCCTATGGAATCGCGGTCGGCGCGGAGACATGGTTAACCTGTGACGAAAATCAATGGATCAGGTACAATCATAAATCCAAATGCCCGAAAATTAAAAGGGAAATTATGAACTTTAACTAAAGTCCTTTAAAAAGAATAGGATTTTATATTGAAGTCTAATTAAACTTATGACTTTTGTGCATGCAAACAATGGGCTCAAATTGCAGTATAAACCCTCATGATCAATTTTTTTGGTGAAATACCCAAAATACCCCTCATGTTCAAGGTTAAGTTTTAACCACGAACACCTTTGAATTTGGTCATGATTGAGGAAAGAAAACCATCATCTTTAGTATCTCACAATTTTGGCCAACTTTGCAAATAAGTCCCTCGGCTAGTTTTGATCACATTTTGTATATAAACCCCTCAATATTTTTTTGTTCCTCTTACATAAAGCACCCCTCAACTTTTCGACCAAGTGGGTATACAACCCAAGTCCCAAAAATTCAGTCCTTTCTTACATAAACACCCCCCTCAAAATTTTGACTAACTTTTGCAAATTAATCCCCAAGAGATTTCGGCCCTATCTTTGCACATAAACCCCTCAATAATTGGTGATCTTTTTGCATGAAACACCCCTCCAAGTAATGGCCAAATGGATATACAACCCAAGTCCCAAAATTTTTGTCCACTTTTGCATAAAAGACCCCAAAATTTTAGCCCTATTTTACATATAAACCCCTCAAAATTCGGCCACTTTCAAAATCCATCATCAAGAATCAATCTTTTTCACAAAACCCACTTCGTGAGGACAAAAATCTGGAACCTCTACATACAAATTAATGGCATACCCTCACTACAAGCATAAAGTTTTAATCTTTCTAAAAAGAAAAAGGAGAGAGTTGAAGAGGAGCTTACCCAATTCAAAAGCCCAACTCTTGAAGATGGAGATTCCTCAAACCCTAGCTTTGAGAGAAGATGATTTTTGGCCAATAAAGGAATAAAATCCGAATTTTTGAAGGGATGGCAAGGTTTTTAAAGGCAAGAATTTTGAGGGGTTAAGAGTTCTTGAAAAGTAAAATAATGAAGTTTGGATAGGAGGAGGAAGAAGAAGTATGGGAGGAAAAGAGTTCTATTTTAAAATTTGAAAAGAAGGGGGGAAATACTATCAAAAGAAAAAAAAAATGCATAGAGGGAGTGTGTCCCGGCCTTTGGGCCGAGACACCTTAGGGTGTCTCGGCTTTGGACGAGACACCCAAAGGTGTCTCGGCCAAAGCCGAGACACCTAAGGGTAACTCGGCCTTAGCCGAGACACCAATGGTTGTTTCGGCCAAGGCCAAGACACTCGCGGGTGTCTTGGCCCTGTTCGAGCCCCCAGGTATTTTTTGCGAGCCTGTATCGCCATTGGTTGGTCATTCGAATGAAAACCTCACCAATCAACGCCGGGCGATTCGAAACCCTAGGTCAACGCTAGTTAATGCCTGGGGATAAAAGTCAATGCCGGGCGATTCAAAACCCTAGGTTAACGCCGGTAAATGCGTAACCCTAGGTCAACGCGTAACCTTAGGTCAACACCAGTCAACACGTTGTGATGAAAAAGGCAACGTCGGGTGATTTGAAACCCTAGGTTAACACCGGTCAACGCGAAACCCTAGGTCAACGCCAGTCAACATGTTGCGATGAAAAAGTCAACGACGGGAGATTCGAAACCCTAGGTTAATGTCGGTCAACACGTAACCCTAGGTCAACGCCAGTCAACGCGTTGCGATAAAAAGTCAACGCCGAGTGATTCGAAACCCTAGGTTAACGACGTTCAACGTGTAAACCTAGGTCAACGCTAGTCAACACGTTGCGATAAAAGTCAACGCCAGACGATTCAAAACCTTATGTCAATGCCGGTCAACACGTAACCCTAGGTCAATGCCAGTCAACACGTTACGATAAAAGTCAGTGCCGGGCGATTCAAAACCCTAGGTTAACGTCGGTCAACACGTAACCTGAGGTCAACGTCAGTCAACGCTTTATGATAAAAAAGTTAACGCCGTGCGATTCGAAACCCTAGGTCAACATCGGTCAACGCATAACCCTAAGTCAATGCCGGTCAACGCGTAACCCTAGGTCAACGCCAGTCAACGCATTGCGATAAAAGTCAATGCTAGGCGATTCGAAACCATAGGTCAATGCCTGTCAATGTATAACCCTAGGTCAACGCCAATCAACGTGTTGTGATGAAAAATCAACGACGAGTGATTCGAAACCCTAGGATAATGCCGGTCAACGCATAACCCTAGGTCAACGCCAGTACCCGCATTGCGATAAAAGTCAACGCTAGGCGATTCGAAACCCTAGGTTAACGTCGGTCAACGCGTAACCCTAGGTCAACGCCAGTCGACGCGTTGCGATGAAAAAGTCAACGCCGGGCGATTCGAAACCCTAGGTCAACACCGATCAACGCGTAACCCTAGGTCAATGCCAGTCAACGTGTTGTGATAAAAACCAACGCTAGGCAATTCGTAATCCTAGGTCAACTCCAGTCAACGCGTTGCAATAAAAGGTTAACGCTAATCAACGTGTCGTGATGAAAGTCAATATGAATCAATATATCGTGATGGAGATAGTCAGTTCAAAGTTAACTCGATGATACGAGCCAAAATAAACTCACCGATTTTGATTCAAGATTTCGACGACGGCCAGACGATAAACGTAGCACCGGGAGAACTTCAGCTATTCGTCAAAACATCGAATAGATTGAAAATCAAAGGAGTCAAGGATCAAAGCTAACAACAGGTCCTTTTACACTGACTGAAGGTTGGACCGATCATATCCAAAGTATTTCAGGCTCATCTATAAAAGAAATGAGACAGAAACACTTTGGAGGGGGTATCTGTAGGCGTCAAAAATTTCCTATAGGTCCCCGTACACGGTTCGAGATAAAGAGAAGATGATGAACATCACTATCCGAGTCACATGAGCTCATGTGATGATGACAAACACATGAAGTGAGTCGGTGGACCATATGAAGCGACAAATCTTCGGAATAACGGGAATAAGAGCTGATCAGGAACCCCGTGTCATTTACGAAAGGTGGAGTACCCCTCGTGTGCTATTTACTCCACATATGATTCAATCATGGGAGCCTATAGATCTCCTCGTCGGCTTTTCAATGCATATTGAACCGCGTAATTCCAAGTCCGGACGATGAATTTACGGTGGAAACAAACTCGATGAACCAAAACCAGAAAAAGCCAAACTGAGACACCCCGTGGTGTCTTAGCTTGGGCAAGATATTTATAAGTGTCTTGGCTAAGCCAAGACACTTCCAAGTGTCTCGTCTTAGTTGAGACACTTCAAAGTGTCTCGGCCAAGCCGAGACACTCTCAAGTGTCTTGGCTTGGCCAAGACACTCAGAAGTGTCTGCAATACAAAAAACGCTAATTTTGGTATTTTTGATGGTTTTTCGATCATTAACTATATGGATTTGTTCCAACTGATCTGGTAATATGGTTAAGTAGTTTAAACTGAAGATAAGAGAGAATCAACTGTCCTTATTCAAACATAGGGCTCATGAAGCCTATAAATACAGCCCCAGTGCCTTTATTTTTTCGGATCTGGAATTCTCGAGCATTGGCGAAGTCCTACCGGACTGAAGACTGAAGGTGCATGAATTTCAGAAGAAAGGAGGAGATTGATTGAGTTCTTCAGCGTAGGAAAGAAGAGTTCGTCAGATCTGTAGTTCCCGTGTTCGTCCCTTAAGATTACCCAGTTGCGGTAATCTTAAGAAGAACAATTATCTCACTATTGCCGAGATAAGCACTTCGGCTTTTGGATTTCTTCGCGAATCGATGAAGCCTCGAATCTGATCTAATCGTCAGGAGGTCCATGGATATTGACGTCCCCATCACCTGCCAAAAACCCACGCGACCAAGAGACGATAAACGGATCTTGTGTTATTTTTGAGAGAGTTGTAGTTCTTTTATTTTTCTTACTTTAATTCTTTGTAAACAAATAAAGTTATAATGAAATCAGTAATGAAGGCAACTTTCGAACGAAACAGGCTCATTTCAAAATGTACGGATGAGATACACATTGGAATCTCAAATGGTTCACATGAAACTCAAAGCACCACCACCTTTACTCTATGCCTCTACGCTCGAAAATCAAAGAGACGCCATAACTCTCTGTTATCTGACAGCATCATCATGTCATTTCAATCAGTGACGTTTCACCTGCCTGATAAAGGCTTCTGGAAACTCACTAAACGATGTCTACTCAGAGAACAATCAACCAGATCTAGTTGACTCTCAATTGCCGATAGCAGACTTCAAATAACAAAAGTCTGGCACTTGCCTTAATAAGCTAAGACGCCAATCAGCAAAAGCCATCGACTCGACTAGCTTTAAACTTATCTAATTCATCCAGAAGACATAAATTAAGATTACACGGCAGAAAAGTAATTCTAGCTCAAAAATCTCTTTATTCATTGATGAAGAATATTTGTAAGATACATGTATACATATATAAAATACAAGGCTTGAAACAGGAAAGCGCTAGGAGACTAAGAGAGGTCCATCCCCACTTCTGGAGTTGCAGGAAGGGAGATGCTGGGAGAACCCGACAGAGGAGTCGACCAGTCTCCTCATTTGTCTGACTCCCCTACTTCCTCACCAAGATCGAGTCCCCCTCTAAGTGCTTCTACCTCCACCAACTCATCTAGGCCCTTAGCTACAATGGGAGGATAGTTGAAGCGATCGGGTGGGTTCCTCATCTCGACTGGGAGTTGTGCCGAGAGGTAGTCATATCCGGCCTTCCAGGCTATTATCACTTTAGTTTTTCCAGTTAAGCTTTGGCAATACCCCTCAATGAGCTCCTAGCAATAAGGCTTGGTCTCAATGTGGGAATTTTGGCTTTGGGCAATAGCCAGCGACTCTAGGCTTATTGGTCTCAATGTGGGAATTTTGGCTTTGGGCAATAGCCAGCGACTCTAGCAGGCGGGTGACCTCCCCCTGAAGCTTGGTGAGCTTCGCATGCTGCTCATCCATCTGATGCCTCACATGCATCACTGCCTTCTTCTCAACCTCGACCTGCACCATAGCGCGGTCCCTCTATCAGAGAGCATCGTCTAGTCTCCTGGCCTTCCTATTGCTTCTATCCAATTCCTGCCATAACCCATCCACCTCGGAAGCTATTGTTAGGTCTCATGATATGAGCCTGCATCTTCTACTCTTTTTTTGATGATTACAAAAATTTCTAATATTGTTTATCTAGTGTTTATGTTTTCTTATTTGGTATTCTAGACAAATAATACGTTAGAGGTTGGATGGATTGATCCTTCACGACCACATCAAATAGAGATTGGCAAAATATCGGTATGAAGCCATTATACATCAAGTCATATACAAGATCAAGGTTCATACATAACCAAGTCAAGCATATTGAAGATCTATCAAGGTTGGGTAAATTAGTTTACAGTTTATACTTTGTGTGGTAATATCTTAAGCTCAATATTATACACACACAATATAATGGTTTATGTGTTTTATCCACAAAAGTTTTTACAAACAAATAAATATATAATACTTATTTGTTTTCTATGTGGATAAGTTATTTTGGTTTAGCTATATAGATATAAAGTAATATATATTCACATTTAAGTGCTTCATACTATTTTGAATTTGCAAAATATTATTTTTATAGATTGAAGACTTACTTACACTATTTTCAAAACTTGTATAAGTCTATAAATCCATTCTAAAGTGTATCAAAGTTTTGTTTAAGTCATTTTGGCAAAATCAAGTTTTCAACATGTTCATACTTATGTGATTTTGTAAAATGATAAGATTTTACAAATGAGAAATGCAAATTGAAATTTTTTTGTAACATGTTCATTATCATGTTTACAATCATTTTTTAAAGTTTTATATTTTTTTAAATTTATTTGATATTTTTAAAAGAGGTTTGAATTTTATTTTTACTATTCAATTTAGGCTAATAACCTGTTATCATTCGACTGGTCAGTCGACTGATAACATCAGTCGACTGATCAGTCAATTGAAGAATGTGCTTGTAATCTTCAAAAGTCTCTGTTTTGTTTTGGTCGACTGACCAGTCGACTGATGAGATAATCGGTTGACTGACTTTGCTAATCAGTCAATCGATGAGCTATTAGCTACTTATAATGGTCAGCTCATCAGTCGACTGATCCAACCCGTCAGTCGACTGATGACCTGTAACAACTATATTTTCTGTTTCCGTTTTTTTTTCAATTTGTTGGATTTCACTTGGATTTTGAGCTTTGTTTCTTCATCCTATATGTACCCTATACTATTTCACTTCTGAACTAAGAAGAGAAGCTTTAGAATAAGTTCAAAAAGAGTTTTAGTTTGTTTTAAGTGTTTGTTTACAAAATTAGTTTTGTGAAGACTGTTTCACAAGAACAGGAGATCAATTTTAGTTTGGGCTTTCAATCTTCCTATCCCTCTCTCTTGTGATTAGAGAAGTGTTTCTAAACTCATATCTCTAGCTTGTTTATGCTTTAATTATTTTATTCATATTTGCTAGATTTAATTGAGTTTATAATTGATTTTCTCATTGCTTGCACACAAAACCATTGAGCTTAACTATATTCACATATTATATAATTTGGGGTTGTGGTGAGTGTAACCTTGAGAGTGAGCTTAAATTGTGTTCTCACCAATTGTAGAGAACAAAATCTTGCATTTGAGCCTTATTGTGAGAGTTCACCTTGTAATACACATTTACACCAGGAGGAGTGTGTGGTGAGGACGTAGTCGATACCAAGAGGAGTGGCATCGGTAGTAAAGCCTAGAGAGAGATGGTAAAGCCGAGCACTTGAGGGAGGCGATATGTGAGGACCAACACTTGAGGTTGTAGTTTGTGTATGTACATTGTGAGGGATTTGTAGAGTTTTGGTAAGCTAGAAAACCGAGTATGTAGAGAAGTTCCGGCTTCCAAATCGGGTGTGTCGATAGTGGAGTTCTCCCCAAAGTGGGGAGCGGAGACGTAGAACGGAAGGTCCGAACTCCGTTATCATATCATTTTGTTTGGATTTCTCTTTGTGTCCTCTATTTGTTTATATTGTTTCTTGTTTATTTTTCCCTTTGCTTATATATCCTTGCATATAGCTTATTGAATATCATCATTGTTAGGATATATTTGTTAATAACTTTTAATCGGCATTAATATCTAATAAGATTAGCAATACCCTATTGAAACCCCTCCCCCCCTCTAGGGTACTTTTAATTGGTATCAGAGCTTGGTGCTCTTGATTTAAGGTTTAATCGTCTTGAGTTAACGGTCCAAGTTTTAATATTGTTGCTAATCTCATTTTGATATTATTTAATTCACTTGCTCATATATTATGGATATGTTCGGTGTAAGCTACGATATAAATATTGCTCCTAGATATGATAACTTCCTTTATGAACAATGTTATTGTAGATTTAAAATTTTTGTTGAATCTAGAAATATAGATTTATGGGAAGTTATTGACAATTCTTATATTGTGCCCACTTCGAAAAATCTAAGTGGAGCAAACATGACAAGAGAATGTTTACAATAAACAAGTTAGTGTTAGAATTTTTGCATAATGCTTTAGGTCCATGTATCTCTAACGAACTTGCTCATTTTGATAGTGCTTACAATAAACAAGTTAGTGTTAGAATTTATGCATAATGCTTTAGATCCATGTATCTCTAACGAACTTGTTCATTTTAATAGTGCTTATACAATTTGGAAATTATTTGAAGTACATCAAGGGAACTTAGAGGCGATCCGACGTTCTTTCGCGGTTCCCTCTTCAAGTTCACAAGGAGCCTCTTCCTGCACATGACCACTAGGCGATAGCCCTAGTGAGGTATGCGAGTCCGATAATGAAAATAAACTTACTATTGATGAACTCGCTCATGGTTGTGAATTGTTGATGCATGAGGATAAGAAATTACAACGTAGCTATATTAATATGAAAAACAAGCATGTCGAAATGAAATCCTCTCATGAAACACTAGCCACTAAGTTTGATCTCATTGCAAATGAAAATGTAAATCTTAAAGAATACAATAAAAAATTAAAATTTGAAAATGCTAGTTTGTTTTATGCTAAATGTGATGTTATATTAGAAGTTGAGAACATTAGAAAAGAGCATACTTCTTTCAAAATTAATCATGCGTGTTCTACTTCTAATAACAATGCTTATGTAAAAAATGATGAGTTGAATCAAGTTAGAAATAGAATATCCACTTTAGATTCAACATTAAAAACTTGCATTGTTAATAACAACAAGCTTATGGACTTGTGTGCAAAGTCCCACAAAAATATTTTCAAGAAACCTATACACTATGTACACAAGTACAAAAAAAATTACAAGTATTCAATTTGCGGCCGTAATGGCCATATTGCTAATGTTTCCGGTAAAAGTTGCTGTTTTCATTACTTTGATATCTGTTACAACTTCGAGCGTTACAACAGTATAAAATGAAAACAAAAGGGTACAACTTAAACGAAAAATAAACACGAGAGCCCGGTTTGGTACGGTCTCACTTGCGTGGGTTGTTGGCCTGTGACGGGGACGTCGATGTCCGTGGACCGCCGACTCTTCAAGATCCTTCCGGGAAAATCCGGCAGAGCTTCGTCTATCCGCGTGGGATATAGAAGCAGAACCTCGTCGATCCGCGCAAGATCTAGAGGTTATAAGCGTATATCTCGGCTAAAACGAGATAATAGCTCTTCTTAGTGTCACCGCTAAGGAGCAACACTAAGGAAAGGGGGTGAATGACGATGGAGACTCCTCGATCCGGCAGGACTTCGCCGCTCTAAGCTTCGAAATTTCAGATCTCGAGGATAATCCCA
>BQKN01060662.1:1321-17283 GCA_022839385.1 Asparagus kiusianus | reverse complement strand
GAGATTGTGTCATGTTGAAGGTATTGTCGATGAAAGGTGTCCAGCGATTTGGTAGACGGGGAAATCTTGCCCCGAGATATATTGGCCTATTTCAGATTGTTGAGCGTATTAGGGCTGTTTCATATAGACTAGATCTTCCAGCATTGATGTCTAGTGTGCACGATGTATTTTATATTTTGATGCTCAAGAAGCACTTGCATGATGAGGAGAGACAACGAGTATTAGCTACTCTGGAGATTGAGCTTCAGGACGATTTGTCTACTATTGAGATCCTAATTTATATAATTACTAGAGAAGACAAAAGACTTAGAAATAAGGTGATTCCTTTGGTGAAGGTCTAATAGAACCGGAAAGGATCTGAGGAGATTTCTTAGGAACGTGAAGAGGATATGCGTCGCGGCTACCCACACCTGTTTGAACAGGTAAATTGTTTGGATTATGTTTTTCTTATGGTTTATGATGATTTTGGAATAGTCATATTTATCTTTAACACTAGAATGGGGGTATTATCACTTAATCCTTAATCATTTAGAATACATGGTATATATATGGGAGGTTCCTTGTTTGGATTTTTTCATCCGACGTACTAGTTCCGTTTAGTTAGGGGTTAAGTGAGAGTATCCGCATTTTAGATTATTAAGTATAGATATTGCTAGTGATTTATATCTAGGGATTAATGATATGAGATGTGTACAGGAGGGTTTCCTTGTCTGGATTATCCCCTCTTAGTGCTTTTCTCATATTATTAATTCCTAAGATACGTTGCGAAATTTCGAGGATGAAATTCTTTTAAGGGGGAAGAATGTAAAACCCCAAAAATTTAAATATTTTATGATAAATAATGATAAATATGTTATATGGTGAAAAATAATATATTTTGATGTTTTAATATGACAAGAATTGATTTGAGATCAATTCAATATATATTTGTGAATATATGAGTGTATAGGTGCAAGACATGCACAAAGGCCAAAAGAGAAATCTAAGATTTATGATCAGTTATGAATTTTTATATTTTACGCACTGATACAGTTAGAATCTGAGAAAATGTAAAAGATCAAAATTGTAGGTCTCTTCAATAGATTTCCAAAAAATCTTAAATCACCTCATTCGGAGGTCGGATGAGAACGTTATGGCCAATATATTGAACCCCAGCCTGTGTGCAGGTTTCTATACGGTCGACTGCTGGGCGTGCAGACGTCAGGATTATCTCTGTTTAGGGTTGGTTTTGTTTATACCGAACCCAGGAGTATACCTAAGTATATATATCCATTTTGAAGCTCTCAGAACTCTCTTTTAAACCCTAATAGCCTCAGCCCCATCCTCTCTCTCTCTCAAACCCTAAACCCCCTTTCTTTGGTGATTCTTGGAGGATTTTGGAGGAGCTGACGCGAGATCCATCGGTGTTCAGCAAAGGAGGATCGTTCTCACTCGTTTTTGAGAGTTCATCAATACCCCTCAGGCGAGTTTCATCTTGCCCAATCCTACAGTTATGTTTTAAACATTTTTAATAATGTTTTTCCTCTGTTTTATGAGCCTAAAATGTTATTTTATGTATAAAGATAGATCATTATATCGTATGTTACAAAAAAAATAAGTTTTCAGTTAATAAAGATTACCCACGAATTTATTAATGCAGATCTAGATCTGAAACTTTTCCTAACAAGAGTTTTGAAAGAAAGATAATTATTTTCACATGTGTCGACATGTATACATGTGTTTATAAAGGTTTCTTTTTGTCTATAGTGATTAGATTGTATTTTTTTTACATATTCTAGAAATGGTAAATCACATATATAGGATTTGTAGTATATAGAATCGTGGCATAGTGGTTTTTGAATCAACCTCGAGGAGCAGAAACCTACAGAAAAGGTTTCTGTCTCTTCGCGGTCGACCGCTAGGGAATTTTCTGCATGTTCATGTTGTTGCATAAGTTTGTGTGGCTGGCGAGACACCTAGGTTATATGGTATTATAATACACTAGGATTTGTATATATAAGTTAACTATGGACACGAGTTTTAGATTCACTCACCGAGGCACGAGAGTGGGTAGTAAATATGCTGATTTTTTTATATTACTTTGATGTTGAAGTCCTCGTGTTGGACTATAATCCATTGAAGTCCTCATGTTAGACTATAATCCATTGAAGTCCTCGTGTTGGACTATAATCTATTACAATCCTCGTGTTGCACTTTAAGCTTTTGCAATTCATGTATTGGACATTTACCTATTTCAGTCCACGAGTTGGCACGTATTTGACATCTAACAGGTCATTGATATTATGGTTGGAGATGAAGCTATATTTCTTTATTGCTCCACGTTGTAGTTTTTTTTGGGATTTGGTATTTAGCTATTTACAATTTGAGCTAACGGGAGACGTACATATGCTCATGTTGTAAATTTCTAAATATCAAATCACTATTTTATTTCAGAGTATATGATTGACTATCTATATGTATTAATAGCAATTTTTCTTTCTTCTAGCCCTTTCCCCTAGGGTTGGTTAAGATGTTACTCGGTAGCGCTTGACGCTTGTTGTTTCCCCCTTTTCAGGTAACGAGCCAGGTGCACGGAGAGCTGTAGGTTGATGGAATTGCTCTATCAGTTATTTATCTATATTGTTAGTAGTTTATGTCAGAACTCCACAGTAGATGTGTTTATGAACATTTGAGTTATCATTCTAGTTTTGTAAAGGCGATGTGCCTAAATGTCATTTCATTTGATTTTCTATATCGAGACACTTGTATTCAATCAGATGTTATTTCTCTCATAGATTTGTCTATTTATTTTAGTGGTGATGATTTCTTCAGAATATCTGTTGTTTAGTATTTCTTGTATATATTTTCTCTAGCTTGTTTTGTACCTACACCTGTTGTTGATTCTACTAGATTGATAGTAATTGTGATGGTAAAACATGCTATTACACGGTATAGTGCATGATAGATTTGACATTCTTGGTTTCACCTTGGACTGCAGCCTTGTTAAAACCAGAGGTGTTACAGGTTTAAAGTTAGTAGTTAGTGATTCATAGCTCGAGATATATGGTATATACATAAGGGTTTCTTGTTTGGATTATTTCGCTCGACGTACCAGTCTCGAGTTGTGGATTTCTAGTTACTAGTTTCACTTGCATTTTTATATTTAGTTAAGATTTATATTTAGTGATTCATAACTTGGGATACGAGGTATATACATGAGGGTTTACTTGTTTGGATTATTTTACTCGATGTACCCATTCTCATGTTATAAATCTCTAAATACCAATTTCCTTTTAGCACAATATTGATGACTTTATATTTGTATGCACTAACCAGTATTTTTTTATATACTGCTATCCCTTCTCCTTGGGGGTGCTAGAGATGATCTCACTTGCGCTTTAATGTTCGTTGTTTCCCCTCTTTTTGAGCGGCGAGTTTAGCACACGAAGAGTCGCAGGTTTATAAGATTTCGTTTAGATTCCATCTATATATACATATAGATAGATAGATTTTTTTGTAGTTTCTTCAGATGCTCCACAGTAGCTAGATATTTCAGACTCTAGACTTGTATTTTTATTTTGTAGAGGTTGAATGCCTTAGTGAGATTTATTCGACTCTTCATTCTGAGATATGATACATTATTACAGTTTAGAGATATTCTTATTCTATTTCAGCTGGACTCATTTGTTGATTATCTCTCATATACTTCTTCTGTGCATATTCTGTTCTTGTACTATTTCTATTATCTTCTTGTTTTGTACCTTCACCTATTTGTTGATTCTACTAGAGATATAGTAATTGTGATGGTGAAACATATTGTAGCATGGTGTTGGTTCTTAGTAGGTTTGACAATCCGGATATCACCTTGGACCGTAGCCTTGTATGAACCTTGGGGCATCACAGTTAGTATCAGAGCCTAGACGGAGATCAACCTAGCCAGAATTAAAAATTTTATCCAGGTAGCAACGTGGACAAAATTTTCGTCTAGGACACAACCTAGACAGGAATTTCATCTAGGTTGCATCCTAGATGGAATGTCCATCTAAGGTAGCTTCTTAGACTAAAATTCCGTCTAGGATAGCTTCCTAGACAGAATTTCCATCTAGGTTACTATATTTTATTAATTTTTTTTAAAAATAATTGGTTCCCTGTACATTTTATATTAACCTGATATACACATCAATACACATTTCTTGTACATTTTAATTCTACATCCAATTAAATATAATAGAGAATCAATAATCGAATCCAATATACACATCCAATAATCCAATCCAACATCCATATTAGCGAAAATCTATTTTACAAGAATATTTACAACAGGTACACTACAAATGTCAGGTACATAGAACACCAGATGAATAAAATAGAGTACTCTTATAGAGAAAACTATTTAGTGTATAAAATATAAAAAAACCTTACATCTTGCCGTCGGAGGCAGCGACTCTACCCCTTGTACGAAAACCATTGCTACTACCTCTAATACCTCCAGCCTGAAGGTCAAATTGATTATATTTTAGAATCGTGTAAAATTTGATAATATATCAAATAAAATATTTTTATATATTAGTCCCTTAATCTTCAATTTAGCATTAGTTCCTTAGGATTTTCAATTTTATGGAAATAATATGCAACTATTGATTATTTTTGGGGGCCAATATGCAATAGCATTAGTTCCTTAGTATTTTCAATTTAATGATAATAATATGCAATTACTGAATATTTTGGGGACCAATATGTAAGTTTTCGTGTAATTTTTTGCATTTATGGGAGTCATATATAATTACAAAAGATTTAATGGCCTCATATGAATAATAATATAGTATTAACACGAAAATAAGATACATGTGCGTTGCTCTATCCAAAGCTAGTATTATCGGCGCCTAAGATCATAGTGGTATAACTTCACCAAATAGATGAGCAAAAATCATATCAGCGCCATGAAATTTATGATGTGGGCCATGACCTTGTCCATCGTGCGGGCCCCCGTTACAACGCTAGTCAACTCCTTAGTTAACGAACATGTAGTTCTAAGTCAATCTTTCCACGTAAATAGGTGGAGACACGTAGAATAAGTGTCATAGCAGAAATATTGACTGATTATGCTGTCATTCCTGTAGATGACGTGGAGGATGGTGTGAACGATCTTATGCTTATGCCCGATGAAGCTCCAACACAATGTAGTGGATTTCTTCTTCTCATATTATTAGGAGTGAAAATGGACCAAATAATCAACAAGTAGTTCGAAAATTGTAACCCACTTGCTATTCTACTTAAATTTTATGTACTGCTTTTAAGACTTAAATAATCTTAAATCTATTTCCTAATAAGATTTTTGATATAAATATATATGCATCATATATTATAAATGAATAATTTTTATTTATGAATTTACATTATATTTAAAATTCAAATTATTTAGTAGAATAAACATACTTTGATATTCAATTAGTATTCGTGAATATTCATGAATATTTATCAAATACCAAATATTTGAGTTCAGATTCGAAAACCTCCAGATATGAATATTAGAGTTCGCATTCGAATTCGATAATTTTAAACAAATATAAATGGGAAGAACTTAGTATTCGATTCGATAATTACAAAGTATTCAAAACTAGATGTATGCACTACTATATTCCTAGGCCGTCGGAGAAGGACAGATCCAATAATCTAAAATTTCAGTACTAATTCTTTTTTTCTTATTATATAAAGTAAACAGTCATTTTCGGGTAGAAAACTTAACCTCCTGTGCAAATATGAGTCATCTTATATTATAAGTCCAAAAAATTAGAAATAATTATTTGACGGGAGTATAGGGACAATGTTATGTTTTTATTCACCTAAATTGGATATATAACAAATTATTATAACATATTGCAGTATATATCACTCTATTTTTTGAAAATATTTTATTTCATAAATCACACATTTTCAAACACAAACCTATAGTATCACACATTTTTGTTAGCATATGACATGGTTTTAAATAATAACCAAAGTTACAAGCATACAACTATCAAGTTATAGTATAGAAAAATATCGATCCCACGAGGAAGGTGTTGTAGGAGGTTATTAAAATTGGTTCTTAAGTTGTGTGTGTGACAATTAGGAGTGATAGAAGTGGTTGTGGAGAGATAAAGATAGTGGATGTGATAATATATAAATAAAACAAAACTAGATTGAGAGGGGAGAAATAAAAATTAAGAAACTAAAGGAAAATAAAATTAAGAAACAAGTACAGGGATCCCATCCAAGATTGAGAGGGGAATAAACTATTGAGGGATTGGGGCAGCGTATGACTCCGGGGGAGTACCAGGCCATCCTCAGGTACAGGTTGTTGGTTTCTTTGTTCGTGGAGGGGACAATGTGCCCAGTTTGTCATAGGACGCCGATGGATGCTTTTTGAGAGCATGCCATCCACTGTCAGAAGCAGTCGGAGTTCAAGTACATGCACGACTTAGTCAGAGATGTCTTGTATGATATCCTATGAAGAGCAGAGATCATATCCAAGAAGGAAGCGTCGATCAACTTCCTCACTCCTCCTGGAGAGGCTAGATCTACTTTAAGGCCGACAAACATTCTTGTCGACAATTAGAGCGGGGGGGAGCATGCTTGTGTTGATCTCATGGGGGTATCTCCGTTGGTGGGGTTTGGTAATGGAGTGTTCACGGTTAGGAATGCAGTGGATAGGGCGACAGAGGCAATGGTGGGCAAAACATGATCAAGCTTGCAAGGACAACCATCACAGTTTCATCCCGTTCGTGTTCGATGCGTTTGGTTACCTTGCAGCTAATGTGGTAGAGTTCCTTAGGAGGGTATAAAAATTCATGAATAGGAATGTGGCAACAACAGGGTTAGTTAAGTACTTGTTACGTGGGTTGGATTTTGCAATTCAGAAAGGATTAGCGGCGCAGCTTGTTACCCGATTGTCATCATCACATGTGTAATATTTTGTAAATGTTAGAAACAAATAAAAAAGTCAAGAATAAAGAGGAAAATCAAGAAAGTAAAATATGGAGGATATAATTAGAGATATGAGGAATCTAGAATTTAATCCATTAGCCAATTTTACTTATAGATTATGAACTATTCACTTTTTTATCAAATTTTACTTAAGATTTATTAAGAATAGACTATCAAACCACTTAAGAAAAATATAACCTATCAAATTATCATACAAGCTGTAGACGGTAAAAATTACCGTGGCGGATTAAGCGAACGAATTCGCCCACTGAACAGGGCCACCCTCTCTTAGGTGGAGAGCCTACTGTAGCCACTAAGTGGATTCGCTGGCACACGAGCCTCCACATTGGCAGCACCCGCCAATTCACATGGGTCCGCCAGCGAGGCGAATCCGCCTTCACTAACTAAATCCGCTTGCAAGGGAGGTACTCAAATCCACCCTCATGTGCCGAAACCACTTGTAGAGAGCCACGTCTGCCTACGTGAGCCGAAGGCCGGGTTTCCAGGGACAAGCCTTCCCTGCTTCCCACGATGCGAGAGGAGGGGGGTACAGTGACCCAGGTCCGTCAGACGGCCGCCCGCGGTTCAAGCGAACGAGACAGGCGCCGGACCGGCCTGCATACTCATAAATGCGGGTCACCTCACCCATCAAAAGGAAGAGCCGAAGCCGTCGGCGCCCTGCAAGCTATCTGGAGCTAGCTCTGACGCGAGACGTCCATTCTCCCACCCCTATTCAGACATATGGAGAGGGGAGGAGGCACAACACCCCAGGACCGCCGGAGGGTCACTCGGTACCTCGCCGCACAAGAAAGCGGACAGTTACCAGAGCCATCTGCGTCCACATAAATGCAGCTTACCTCACTCCAAGCAAAAGGTCAGAGCCACCGGCGCTCAAGGAACTGGCCAGACCCACTTGAGTGTCTGGCAGCCGCTGTCACGAGTACGAGGAGGGACTTTCCCACTCCTACACGACGTGACACAACACGTCGTCCCACCAACAACCGCTTGTTGTACAAAGGGACAGTCGGATGTCTTGGAACAGTGTATGGTCACATCCCATAATTTAAGGAGCAGTCAAACTGCCTCCCTCCCATTTAAGAGCTTCTTTCAGCAACCTTGAGAGAGGACTGGAGATCGAAAAACCAGCCAAGAGATAGAGAGCTTGATCGATCAACCAAGAGAGGAAGAAGCTTTTTGCATACCCCTGCATTATAGCGCCATCTTCTAGCTCCGAGCTCCGATCGCCGGCGAGCCAGAAGAGACGAACTCCTTCACCTCGAGCTTCTATTGAGTACTGAAGCTCTCCAGCAACCTCGGTCGAACCGTCCAAGGGAAGTAGACTCGGCACGAGCACCGAGTGAAGCATCCTGTAGCTACCTTAAAGTCCCCACGATTAAACAAGGAGGGCCTTCCCTCTGCTTCTGTTGTAATTCAGATTGATTTAGTTTGTAATAAGCTTTCTTATCAATACAAACAAAATCCCTCATTTTTGGGAAAATCAGAAATTTACACCTACAGAAGATGGCGACCACAGTAGGAGCAGCTGTTTCTTCAAACGAAATGGTGGTAGCTCAGTTCGACGAGGTTGCTGTTGGGACAACGGTGGAGTCCCTAGAGATCGAGTTCGACCAGGCCAAGTACGAAGAGTACTTGTCTTCCTCCTCTTCCGGTGGTGAAGCGTCCCGCAAACGCCACAGAGTCATGCACAGGAGCCGACCTCCGACGGTCAAAGCTCCCGCTCCAGAAGACTCTACCAGAGTCTCGACAGGGAAACCCACCCCAAGCACTCTCGAGGCCAAGTCCCAGATCGAGAGTGTGAAGAGAGGGTCTACTAGATGGGTCGCCAAACGACCCTCGGTAACACCCGTCACCGCGGAGACATCAGTTCGCTCCGGCGCAAACCACGTTGTCACAGCCCGCGCGGACGCTCTCTCTACTGGGAAAGCTCGCCAACAGCAACGGCAGACACTGGTCGGGCAGAAAGCCCAGACCTCCGCTTCACACGACGGCCTAGATCACCACACAGGCCCGAGAAGCGAGAAGCAAATTGGCAACTCGTCCAATGTCGGGAGGCCCTCCAAATCAGGAGCACCAACCGAGAAGGAGGAGGCTGACCGCTCAGGTGGACTTCGCTTTTCAGGTCACATCCCTGACGCGAGTAAACCACCCCAAGCGAGGTGCCCCATCAGGACGGACGAATCCTCGAAGGCTGGCGAGCCTCGCCATAATCTTTTGGCGGATAAACACAAAGACAAGAAGGTAGGTGACACTTCGCGAGCCCACTCGCTCAAACGAAGGGTTGAAACTCGCCTACGTGCTGGAGTTCGCCTAGACGCGAAGACTCGCCCATCAAAGCGAGATCGCCTAACTCCAGCACCACATCACCCTGCCCAGCGTGCACCGGGGGATACGTCCAAAGGCCCCTCGTGTACACGCCCAAGCGATCCTTCTGATACTGGGGGTTGTCACCAACCACCCACAGGGGATCTCCGAGAATATCTGACTCGCAAGCGCACTATGCATGAGGCGAACCCTCAGTGCCATTGCGAAAGGCTCATCCACACGGTACTCGTCGACTGCCAATGCTTAGGAACGGCGAAACCTTTGGTGTTTGAGAGACTTTCTCAACAAGCTTCACGACGGAGGACCTCCCGTCGAACGCGTCGTCACCAAAAGAGGCGCGCTACTGACGATCTGGAGCTCCCGTCCGCCACAATCAACATGACGGACAAGGGTAAGGCGGTATTCTTCGATACCCCAGATTCAGATTCCATTTTGGGACCCAATCCTCGGTTCGCCCGACGTAGTCAAGGCGGCGTATACCAGCGAACCCGTAGTCGCAAGGGGGCGAGCATCGGGTTTGATTACTCTACCCTGGTCCCTCCCTCCTACGGCGAGGACGAAGTTCATTCGGCGGCTGCCACGTCCCAAACCTCACATTCGGGACGAAGCACGCCGGCGGGAGTACACATGACCGAGCTTACCCATGAGCAGACGATGACTCAAAAGCTGGAGGAACAGCAGGCGACCATCGACTCTCTGTGAGAAATGATGGAGCAACTTCTGAATAAGAAGAAGAAGAAGAAACGGCCCCAACGCCCCTTACCCCGACAAACTGGGGATAGAGAGTGGGTACCACCCCGCCGTCCTGCGACAAAAACGGAAGACAACAGTAATCCGCAATCTGATTACTCTTCCAAGACGTCGTTAGGGACGTCACACACCGGGGACGGCACCCGTGACAAGAGGTTCGATGAGTTCCAGGACCAGCTTAACGCGCTGAAGCTTCAGCATAACATGAACAAGCTGGGGGTGATTCGTCCCTACCCCATTGAGTGGGATACAGTCCCATACCCGGCGAAGTTCAAACCAATCAGCTTGGTGCAATTCGACGGCAAGGGTTCGCCCTCTCAGCACATTTACTACTTCATGGCCCAAACTGGGTTCCTTACGGGAAATGACGCCATTCTTACGCGGCTATTCATAGGCACCCTCAAAGGGGTGGCCTTTGAATGGTTCCGCAAGCTGGAACCCGGCTCTATCAAGTCATGGGCCGACGTCGAAAGGCTCTTTTTGGCCCGTTTCTTCGACGACGATACGGAAGTTTCAATGGCCACTCTCCTCGCCGAAAAGCAACGGAAGTCGGAGTCAGTCAATGACTTCGTCAAAAGATTCCGAAATCGGTCCGTCTACTGTCGGGACCAAGTCTCCGAGTCGACACTGATCGAGATGTGCCGCAACAACCTATCGATCCATATCTTGTCCAAGATAGGTGTGGTGGAAACCCGGACGTGGAAAGAGCTTGTTCGTCAAGGCGAACAAGTAGAAAACATGATCAAAAGGCTCGAGGCCGAAGAACCGCAGCCTAAGAAGGGAGCCGCGGAGCCAACTGCGCCAAAGAACCCCCCTCGAGCGAGAGGAAAGGAGATCATGGCGGTCGATTCCACCCCAGCGCCAAAGGTGGCCCAGAGGCCAAAGCCCAGACAATTTGAACAGCGCCCCCCGCGGCACTATGACTTTAAAGAAGATCAGGTGGTGGTAACGTTCGATACTCTGCTCAAGAGTGGTCGAATCAAACTGCCAGAAGCCACGAAGCCGGAGGAGGCAGACAAAACCGGTGACCCAACTTACTGTGCTTATCACAGATTCCTTGGTCACCACACCACCAAGTGCTACGTCCTCAAGGACAAACTCCAGGCCCTCTACGACGCGGGGGTCCTGAAGAAGGAGAAGTTCCAGAAGCAGGTGACCACAAACATGATCACCTTGAGCTTTGGGACAAACCTACCAGAGGTCCAAGCTCCGGCGGGGGTAGTCCCTATCCCCAAAGCGGTTTTGAAGATCACCAACGACGATCCTCACAACCAGCGAGAGAAGGGCTTGGTCCCGCAGACCCTGCCATCAGGGCAGATAATGTGGGTTCATCCAGACCTCCTCGACGATGAACAGTGGACTGCAAGGCCCTCGAAAGAAGCCAAGAGGAAACACTGCAACGTCATCTATGCCACCCCAGACAAAGATGACATAGCGGTGACCGTCTTAACCGATTCCGAGGAGGACACCAACGTCTTCGCCACAATAGCGGGAAAGGAGTTCGCGAAGGAATATCCCGCGAGGGTGGAGAACATGGCAAGACCTCCCGTGAGGCCAGCCGCAACAACTCCTCCCAATCCAGATGCACCCAGCTCGAGTCGCCAACCTTTCCGGTTCAACGTGCTCGCACAGCTAAAAAGCATCCCTGCGCGAATCACCATGTATGACCTCCTCCGGCTGTCCAGGTCTACCCGCAAGGCCCTGCAAGAGGCTTTGGCCGACTCAGAGGCGTTCGTCACCCATTTCTCGAAGGAGGCAGAAGCGGAACAAGAATGTACGACCTGCTGTCAAGTCTCCGAGAGACGAGTTCCGTGCATCACTTTCACCCCTGAAGACATGCTCATCAAGAGCACGTCTCACGATCGACCGCTGTACTTCACGGGATACGTCGGATCGGCGAGAGTGGATCGGATCCAAGTCGACCCGGGCTCCGCATTAAGCATTGTACCTCTGAAATTGATCAAGCACTTGGGGATACCGCCAAAGCGCTTGTCCTCAACCACCACGACTATTTTTGGCTTCAACGCCACGGGGACGCGACCGTTGGGCAAAATCCGCCTGAAATGCCGCATAGGCGAAATGAAGACGGAGGTGACCTGCTATGTCATCGATGCCGAGCCCTCCTACAACGTGCTCTTGGGACGTCCGTGGATCCACGGCAACCGAATAGTCCCGTCCACCCTTCACCAATGCTTGAAGTACGTCGATGACCATGAACGTGTGAGGACTGTAGTGGCCGACAGACAACCCTTCAAAGGTGTCGAGAACTACTTCACAGACTCTCTACTATATCAGGACCCCATCGAACCGCCAGTCGAGGAGCCGGAAAGCGACAACGAGGCGGATAGCGAACCTGAGTACGGCGACAATCTAATCCTAAATGACTTTGAGTCAATTGTAATTGGTTATGAGAGTCATCATGTAACCAACGCCGTTCAGGCGGAGAAGATTGTCATCAATGAAAAGTCCAACTTTGCTTATGTGTCATCTTGCTCTACGTCTGATGATGATGAGCCTAACGACCTATGGTCGGAACTCTACCGAGATCCTTCCCTGCATCTGCCGGTATGCTCGTCATGCATTGCCAAAGCGTAGCCGATCAAGTCATCACAAGCTGTGTTTGTCGTGCCAGCCCGGAATAAATATCGAAAAGATATTATTTTCGGTCGAATCGATCGTCCCTTGCGCACGCTCTGGGATGAGTCTGAAGACGAGGATCCCGCGCCCCAGTTTTCGCAATACAGTCGAATTGCGAGACGCATGATGAGCGATATGGGGTACAATCTCACTCGTTTAGAGGGCCTCAATTATGGCCGGGGGCGTAAGACGGTCATTCGACCTGCTTACGTACCTAAGGGAAAACCCTCAAATTACTTCAACAGGACTAGGAGAGGCTTAGGCTACTCCTCCTCCTCGTCGGATTTGTGTTTCCACGTCAACGAGGATTCCGACTATGCATGTTCAGGGGATCAATCGTCAGTGACCTTAGCGTGGGACTCGGATGTCAGCGTGAGGGACCTGTTTGATAACTTCACGGTCAACATGGCTACAATGGATCCCGCCAAAATGGCGGCAGATGAACAACTTCTGCTCTATGACGAGATATGGGATCGCCATGTTAACGCCCAGTGGAGCCGTCGCTTCGAGCAACGGGAGCCACCCACCGAAGACGAAGTCCTCCAGGTGAACATGGCCACTGACGAGAGTCCCAAACCCATATTCATCAGCGGTAGCTTGCCTCCTCAAGAAATAGAGGATCTCATTGCACTCATACGAGAATACATCGACGTCTTCGCATGGAATTACGAGGACATGCCTGGCTTGGATCCGCGGGTCGCCACGCATCTCCTCAACATCAGCCTAGACGCCAAGTCAGTCAAGCAGCAGCAAAGGCGGTTTCGTCCCCAGATCATGGAGTCGATCGAGGCCGAAGTAAAGAAACCCATCAAGTCCGGCTTCATCAGAGAGGAGCAACACCCTGACTGGGTGGCTAACATTGTTCCAGTGCTGAAGAAAAATGGTAAGATCCGCATCTGCATCGACTTTAGGGACCTCAACGCTGCGTGCCCCAAAGACGAATTTCCCCTGCCCATCACGGATGTCATCATTAACAACATGTGCGGATTCGAGAGGATGTCCTTCATGGACAGTTTCTCGGGGTACAATCAAATCAAAATGCACCCCGAGGACGAAAAACATATCTCATTCAGAACTCCCATGGGGGTGTATTGCTACACGGTCATGCCCTTTGGACTCAAGAATGCCGGCGCAACATATCAACGCGCCATGAGCATGATCTTTCGAGAGCACCTGCGAAAGACAGTGGAATGCTATGTGGACGATCTGGTCGTGAAGAGTCGTCGCAAGGGCGACCACCTTCAAGACTTGAGGATGATGTTTGAGCTCATGAGGACTCATCAACTCAAGATGAATCCCACTAAATCATTCCTAGGGATGTCTAGTGGTAAGTTCCTCGGTTTCGTCGTCACCACGAAGGGGATCCAAATTGACCCTGACAAGGTACAAGCCATTCAGGAGCTTCGACCGCCCCGGAACCTCAAAAAATTAAGAGGTCTCCAGGGACGATTGGCCTATGTCCGGAGATTCATCTCGAATCTTTCGGGCAAATGTCAGCCGTTCTCCAAACTTATGAAGAAAGGCACCTCCTTCGTATGGGACGAGCCTTGCCAGAAGGCCTTCGAGGATATCAAGGCATACCTATCGAGTCCGCCTGTCCTCGCCGCACCAATCTCAGGGAGGCCATTCCTCATCTATATACGCACCATGGAACACTCTTTGGGTACCCTCTTGGCACAGAATGATGACTCCGGCCACGAGCAAGGCATCTACTATCTGAGTAGAACCTTGCAAGGCGCCGAGCAACGATACCCGATGGTCGAGAAAGAATGTTTGGCCTTGGTGTTCGCTATCCAAAAGATGCGACACTACCTGGTTGGCCAGACGATCCATGTCATCTCCCGGATGAACCCCATTCGGGTCTTCATGACACAACTTGCGGCGTTAAATTGGCGCCTAGCTAGGTGGGCGCTTCTGCTCTCCCAGTACGACATCCACTTCATGCCACAGAAATCTGTCAAGGGGCAGGCCATATGCGATCTCATGGCCAGTCACCCACTGAGGGCGGAGACCGACCTGTTTGAAGATCTGCCAGACGAACCTCCCGAAGCCAACATAACTTCGTTACCGGAGGTTTGGCAAATGTTCTTTGATGGCGCATCTCGCACAGGCACGAGCGGCTCTATTGTTGCAGGAGTAGGGGTAGTATTCACTTCCCCACATAACTACGTGCTGCCCCGAGCCTTCTCTTTAACAGAGCCGTGCACCAACAACGTGGCTGAGTACAATGCGCTACTCATCGGGCTCGAACTGGCGAAAGAATTAGGGGTAAGATGCCTCGAGGTGTATGGCGACTCTCAGCTCATCATCAAGCAGGTGACTGGCGAATATGAAGTTAAGAATGACGATCTGATCCCGCTTCACAGAGCGGCGATCAAGTTGATAGAATCGTTCGAAAGCTTCCACATCGAACATGTGCTACATTCCAAGAACACGCACGCAGACGCCCTTGCTTCCTTGGCGGCCAACCTGGCCCAACCGCTG
Organism: Asparagus kiusianus; assembly: GCA_022839385.1. Classification (NCBI taxonomy): domain Eukaryota; kingdom Viridiplantae; phylum Streptophyta; class Magnoliopsida; order Asparagales; family Asparagaceae; genus Asparagus; species Asparagus kiusianus. The sequence continues at coordinate 2,124 of BQKN01060662.1, read as the reverse complement.
GGGACGTCCCAATGGATCATGGTGGCGAGCAGAAAGCTCTTTCGACTGAAAGACGCTCCAGAAGCGAATGCCGCCCATCAAGTCTCAGATCAGCCCAGTGCTGAGGATTGGCGTCTCCCGATCATCGATTACGTCTTATACGGCATATTGCCCGAGGATGCAAAGGAGCGAGAGTCCGTCCGGAGACGTGCTACGAGATTCCACTACGATTCGACCACCAAGACGTTGTATCGAAGGTCATACGGCGGCTTGTTACTTCGATGTCTCTCAAAAGCAGAAGCACAAGAGGCTCTACGCGAGGCCCACAACGGCATTGGCGGAGCTCACCAGCCCGGACCCAAACTTTAGGATCGCCTGCGAAGGACAGGCTACTTCTGGCCTGGGATGGTTCAAGACGCAGTTGCCTACGCAAAGCGCTACCATGAGTGCCAAATCCATGCCAACTACATGCATCAGCCGCCTGAAGACCTACACCCAACAAAGGCTTCGTGGCCTTTCGAGGCATGGGGGATGGACATAGTCGGACCAATATCCCCGCCATCGGTGAGAGGTCATCTCTTCATTCTCGCGATCACCGACTACTTCTCTAAATGGGCCGAAGCCGTCCCCTTGAGAGAAGTCAAGACTAATGACGTGATCAAGTTCATCAAACACCATGTCATTTACCGATACGGCATACTACGACGTATCATCCATGACAATGGCACGCAATTTGTCAGTCATGCATTCACTAGGTTCTGCGACAAGTTTCGAATACAGAACCTCTCTTCCACGGCCTATAACCCATCAGCAAATGGTTTGGC
>BQKN01060660.1:0-13106 GCA_022839385.1 Asparagus kiusianus | reverse complement strand
TCAAACAAAAGAGGCTCTTCTTCGTCTGCAATCCCCGAAGTAGAACCACTTGAAGGTCCTGCGAACCTAGAACTCCTCCTGTTCTCCGCAGCTTTAGTCGCTTCTGATATAGCCTCCACCATCCCCTAGGCAAGGCTCGTACCTGGCTGAACCTCTTCCTCGTCATCGGAGGCAGCTCCTTCTTGGATCCATGCTCGCGCCTTGCTACGATTATTGGATAGTAATAAGTTCTTGTTTTCTCCTTTCTTCTTCTAGTTGAGCTTTGAGTTGAACTTCACTTAGAATGGGACCTTCAATCTCTTTGATTCCAATCTATTCCTGTTCATCGTATGGATCTTCAAAGAAGAAACGAATCTATTCCTCTATAACAATAGGAGGACCCTAGAATCAATATTCATGCTATAATAATTTATTGTTCCATTTTCAAAGAAAAATCACTATAGCATTATTAATAAAAATATCAACGTTGTATTTTAAAATATATTACTGTATCAGAGGTGGGATATTGTAACTTTTTAAAAAAATATTACTGTAGCATTTTAAAAAATATATTGATGTAGCAAAAAAAAGTGTAGCAATTTTAAAACCAGGATTACAGCGATAAAAAAAGGGAAGATCGTGCTTCGCATGGGCGCACACTAGTTTATAATTAAAGAAAAAATCACGTTTCAATCCCCAGGACTCGAAAACACCCCCAAATCGATCAGACCCTCTCCTTGTTGTCTCTCCCCTCCTAGTCATTGACCACAGCTGCGACGTTCTCGTCGTCGACCGTCGAGTCCGAATCCGACCATCGTGACGGCCACTGTAGCCTCCTCATCGTCGACCATCACGATGACCACCGCGACACCACCAGCAAACGAACACACCATCGTCGCTACCACCGCTGCCTCCACCACTGTCTCGCCTCCGACGACAAACCCTAGATCTCCTCCTACCGCTCAATCTGTAAGTACTCTCTCCTATTTTCAAAGCCTTAACCCTAATTTCAATGTCTAACCTAATTCTCCTCCTGCTCAGCAAATTCATTGATCGACCACTAGCGTTGCATCATCCTCCTATAGCCGTCACATTTAGGGTAATACCTCTTCATCATGTCCAATTGTCGTCTCCTCGAGTCCATAATGGTCTTTTCTATTGGACTAATTGTCCTTCAGGGAAATTGGAATAAATATCAGATAATATACGGACAATAAACACAACAGCACAAACCACTTAACAAGACAAGAAAAATTTTATGTAAACCATAACACAAATAAAACTATGGTAAGAAAGCATCAACTTGCCAATACTACCAAGAAATAAATTAGAAGAAAAGACTACTACATTAAAAAAACAAAAAAAAACTGAACTAGTATTAATGTTACATTAAATGTTAGGCGCCTCTTAGCGTCGGACTAGGCGCCAAGCGCTTAGACGCCCAGGTGGGCACCTAGGCAGGATCTAGGTGTTTTTTTTCATACTTCTATGATTGTGATAATTGATGATAAATAAATGATACTCAATAAAGGATCCATAAATACTAAATACCAACACACATATGCTATTCAAAATCATAGTTAATCAAAGATGAAAGATGCATGCATTCCAAATAACAAGACATATAATATCCCAAATCTAGAATTTTAAGTCTCAAAAAATCGGTAAAAAGAATCAAACACAAATAGCGTAGACCCTAGTATGGTAATTAATATGCACTAATCTAGTCTAATCATCAATCATCATCTTTATCATGAAGTTCCGCCTCTACTTCGTCATCACTATCCTCCGCGGAGTCCATATCCATGCAATCCTCCTTATCCTCATCTGTCACTTCATCATCAAACAAAAGAGGCACTTCTTCATCTGCATTCCTCGAAGTAGAACCACTTGAAGGTCCTGCGAACCTAAAACTCCTCTTGTTCTCCGAAGCTTTAGTCGCTTCTGATATAGCCTCCACCATGCTCTAGGTAAGGTTCGAAACTGGCTGAACCTCTTCCTCGTCATCGAAGGCAAGTCCTTCTAGGATCCATGCTCGCGCCTTGCTATGATTATTGGATAGTAATAAGTTCTTGTTTTCTTCTTTCTTCTTCTGGTTGAGCTTTGGGTTGAACTTCACTTAGACAAGGACCTTCAATCTCTTTGATTCTAATTTATTCCTCTTCATTGTATGGATCTTTAAAGAAGAAACAAATCTATTCCTCTATAACAATGAAAGGACCCTAGAATTATTATTCATTCTACAGTAATACTACAGTAATTTACTATTGCATTTTCAAAGAAAAATTACTGTAGCATAGGTGAGTTACTGTAGTATTATTAAAAAAATATTACCATAGCATTTTAAAATATATTACTGTATCAGAGGTGGGATATTGTAACTTTTAAAAAAAATATTACTGTAGCATTTTAAAAAATATATTGATGTAGCAGCAAAAAGTATAGCAATTTTAAAATCAGGATTACAGCGATAAAAAAGGGAAGACTGTGCTTCGTACGGGTGCATACTAGTTTACAATAAAGGAAAAATCACGTTTCAATCCCAAGGACTCGAAAACACCCCCAAATCGATAAGACCCTCTCCTCGTTGTCTCTCCCCTTGTAGTCGTTGACCACAGCTACGATGTTCTCATCGTTGATCGCCGAGTCCGAGTCCGACCATCTGGACGGCCATTACAGCCTCCTCATCGTCGACCACTGTAGGTGTAAATTTTGATTTCCCAAAACGGGGGTTTTATTTGTATTGATAAGAATAGCTTATTACAAACTAATGAATCAAAATTACAACAGAAACAGAGGGAAGACCCTCCTTGTTTAACGTGGGGTCTTTGGTAGCGATAGGATGCCTTGCTAAGTTCTCGCACCGAGTTTGCTTCCCTTGGATGATCTGAGCGAAGTCGCGGGTGAGCTTCAGTACGCAGTAGAAGCTTGATTTTGTGAGTTCGATCAACTGAGACCAAACGGAGGCTTGTGCTTGTCGGCTAACTGCTTGGAGAGATCGACCATGTAAGAACTTGCAAAGAGCCTAAGAGCCTCAAGTCTAAGAGTTCAGACGAGTCTCTTTAAATGAGGGAGCCTTTAGCAAATAAGCCAAGGTTCAACCTTTGTAAGATTAGCTAGCCAAGCAAGCAGCAGCTAATCAACCCCTTTCACGTTAGCTGAAAGTGGCTTTAAATAGGCAAGGGATGGCATGGGTCATCCCTTGATTTGTAGGATTTGAACACTAGTAAGGGTGAGGGAGCCAGCCGCTATAGCTGTGGGATGTGACCACTTAGGGGTCCTGTCAGCCGTCCTATTCTTGCTAGGTGTGGAGCGTCATGCTTTCTCCCTTGATTCGTGGGATTTGACCACTGATGTGACTGTTCCCATACTCTGAGTGGGCAGCTGATAATGCTGGCGGGTTTCTAGTTGTTAGGCGAGCTTAGTCCGCGCAGGCGAGGTGTAGGCTATCAGGCGAGCTTGGTCTTCAGGCGAGCTCGAACATTCGTGCTAGCAAGTCGGCCAAACAGGCGAGCTTCGAGCTGTCAGTCGAGCTAGGTTCAATGTGCACGTGAGGCTGTGTAGGCGAAGCTGTGCAAGCGAAGCTGTGCAGGCAAGCTGTGCAGGCGAATCTCATCTGGGCGAGCTTCAACGCTGTTAGGCGAGCTCTATCCTTATAGACGAACTTCCTTGCAGGCGAGCTTCAGCCTTTTACAGGCGAGCTTCAGCCTTTAGGCGAGCTACTGAACATGCTTTGAAGAATAGGCCATAACTTTCAAACCGTAAGTAGGAATTGGACGAATTATATATGAAAGTGGACTATCTCGATGAGATGAAGTCGACCAAACCCACCCCATAGGGTTCGGTTTGCTCCTGTCTATTTTGCTAAATTCCTTCCGGTTTGAGAGATATCAACGTTTTTCCTTTTTTGCTATTTCGGGTGAGGTTTTAGCAGTTTTGTTCTGAAGTTCTTTGATAGGTATTAAAGGTAATTTTTATTACCTACAAAACCCCCTCCAAAGTTTTTAGACCTGAATCAGGCCATATGGGGTCTATAACACTTTGGATATGAAGACCTATAAAGTGATCCATACTCAGATGGGGTGAGGAGCCCTCTAACGAGCTCGGTGAAGTTGACCTCTTCACTCGCAGCTGATGATCGCCTTCTAGGATTTTGAGCAAACCTTCAGCTATCAACGGTCTTGATTTGTCTTTACCAACTGTCGTTTGAGTTGGACTAGCCATGCTCTTTCCCTTAGCATGGTAAGTTGTCGAGGAGTTTCTCTTAGGCTCAATGCTAAAATTTATCCTCTATCCTTAGCCTTTCGAGGCGTTTGGATTAAGAGCGTAGGGAGTAGTTTAACCTCGTATACCAGTCGAAGGGTAGGAGCAGTTTAGTCTCATGCACCAGTTAGAGGAAAGGGAGCAGTTTCACCTCATGCACCGGTTGGAGGAAAGGAGTAGTTTTACCTCGTGCACCGGTTGGAGGAAAGGAGCAGTTTCACCTCGTGCACCGGTTGGAGGGAAGGAACAGTTTATACTCATATACTTATTGGAGTAAAGGAGCAGCAATTTATACTTGTATACTTATGAGAGTAAAGGAAGCAGTTTTAGACTCTTGCACCAGTGGGAGTATAAGGGGGAAGTTTAACCTCGTGCACCGGTTAGAGGAAAGGGAACAGTTTAGCCTCGTGCATCGGTTGGAGGATAAGGGGGCAGTTTAGACTCTTGCACCAGTGGGAGTAAAGGGAACAGTTTAGCCTCGTGTATCAATTAGAGGTAAGGAGTAGTTTATACTCGTGCACCGGTTAGAGGATAAGGGAGCAGCAGTTTATACTTGTATACTTGTCAGAGTTAAGGGAAGTAGTTTCACCTCATGCACTGGTTGGAGGATGTCGAGTTATCCTTAAGAATATTCTCCAGGAACTTCCCGTCAAAGGTAGGGAACAGTTTAGCCTCATGTACCAATTGGAGGTTTGGGAAACAGTTTATACTCGTATACCCGGTTGAGTCAAGGGGAGAAGCTTGTCTTCTCTTAGGGCAAAGACGAACCTTGATTTGTCTTCTCTTGGGGCAAAGACGACCAAGATTTGTCTTCTCTTGGGGCAAAGATGAACCCTGAAATAGCGGCACATCGCATGGTAGGTCACTATCAAACAACAATGCCTTTTACGGGAAAGACGGTGCTGAGGGAATCAAATCGTTCAGGGACGTATGAGTGTGATGATTGATTGCTATAGGATCCATCGCATGGTAGGCTACTACCCATCGATTATTCTAAGGAAATATCAGAATGCTCGGAATGGATCAGGTCGTTCAGGGACGTATGAGTGTGACGATTGATCGGACAACGATATTTGCGGAATGACAGTGTCCGCTATCAGAGGTAATCGTTAACATGATAGGAATTATCACGATCGGAGCAACTTTGAGGACCTGTCATCCTATTAAAGAGGATTAGTAAGTTGATTTTGTCAGAGGTGCAGTGTTAACATAACAGTGGGAGTGGTCCCGTCGTCCTATTGGAGAGGATCAATGGGGGAAATTTGGCGGAGACTATCAGAGGTAACAGTTAACTTGATAGTTTTAATAGATCCACCGTCCAGTTGAATGAGACGGATGGAGAAATAACTATCAGAGGTAACAGTAAACTTGATAGTTTTAATAGATCCATCATCTAGTTGAATAAGACTGATGGAAAAATGACTATTAGAGGTAACCGTTAACTTGATAGTTAGGTTTGGTCCTAACTATAGGAATGTTTGACCAGGTGGGAGATGTAAGGATGAAATCCTCTGCCGACATGTTGCCCATTTGAGTAGAACATCTCCACCATGAATGGGTATGAAGTTGTCGTCGGATGTAGGTCTTCTGGCAATTGACGCATTTAAGCATCACCGATCATCTTCGGCCAGTAGTAGTCAAGTCTTCGTAATCAGCCCCACAGTTTGGGTCCGAGACGGTGAACTTGACAGATGCCATTGTGGGCTTCTGGTGCTTCGAAGAATTGCCCCTCTGTTTCGAAGAGGGTTTGAATGGGGAAGTGGTTTCCACTACCAAAGTGAAGTTGCTTTGGTCATCACCTCCTTCAGATCCACATGGCTCTTCAGCATCCATACGCTTGAGCATGCTCTCAACTTGTTCTCCTTGGCAGATTAAGTCTTTCCACGAGCGAGCTATTACAGCACCCATATTGGACAGGATGTCGATGTTAGACCCTAGAGGGGGGTGATTAGGGTCTTATGCTAATCTAATCTGATTTTATGCCAATAAAAACTAATTAATAAATTATTCTTGCAAGATAGATATACAATACGTTACAAGCAAGAATAAGCAATATGAACAAATGAATATATCCTAGCAATGAGATATTACAAATATATGAGCAATGATATATAAACTAACACAAGGGTAGAATAAACAATCTATAAAAGAGATAGGGCAATATGAAGAGCAATACACAAAGGCGATATGAGATATGAATACAAGAATAAGAACGCAATGCAATCACAAACAAAATGATATGATCACGGAGTTCGGTCTAACCACTTGACCTACGTCTCCGCTCCTCACCTCGAGGAGATCTTCACTATCACAACCAGGTTTATGTTTACCCAAATAACGTTTACACCACACAATACGGTTTTCTAGTTTACCAAAAACTCTACAGCTAAAACATTCTTGTAATCCCACTCTTTACCCTCTCAAGTGTTGAACTAGACGTGTCTCCCTCAAGTGCTCGGAGACAACCTTTCCCTAGGTTCGTCAACCGATGCCACTCCTCTTGGGACGATCCCCGACTCTCGCCACACACTTCTCTCGGTGTACAAGTGTATTACAAAGTGAATCTCACAATAAGCATAATACAAAGTGTTTGTTCTCTACAATAGATGAGAATGAATTATAAGCTCACTCTCTAAGTTACACAATCCCACAACCCAATTATACTATGAATGTAAATACAATAAGCTCAATGGTTGTTTGTGTGTAAACAAAGAGAAAATAAAATCAACTAAACTCAATATGAACACTAACTTAATAAAATGATAATCAAACAATATAAAATATAAAGCTAGATTGAGTTTAGAAAACTTCTCAATAGATCAAGAGTGGAAGGAGAAGAGTTGGATGCTCAAACACCAATAGACGATCTCCTCAAGCTCTTGTGAAATTGATTTCACAAACTCAAACTCTCAAATGCTTAAAAGCTTCTTAAACAAACTTAAACAATACTTAAACCCTTATTAAAACTCTTGTTTAAAGAAATTCTTGGATATCTTATAAGAACTGAGATCAATAGGGTATTTATAGCCTTCCAAAACCTCAGCCAAAAGCCCAACAGAAATGACCAAAAAACTAACAAAATCGAAAATCAGATTTTGTACAAAATGACCGTTGGAGTGAACGGCGGTCGATCGTGAAAATCTCACGGTAGACCGCGAGCCACTTTCGAGGCTCAGAAAATTCCAGAAACTTTGACGGTTGACCGTGGCGGTCAACCGTGGGAATTCTTGAGCTGGAGGTCGACCGTGGCGGTCGACCGTAAACTGACATATGAGAAAACAGGTTTGAAAGTTAATTTTTTGATTTTAAAACACTGTTTAAAAATATCAAACAAATTCTAAAAAATGTAAAACTTTGGAAAATGATTGTAGACATAATAATACACATGTTACAAAAGCTGGTTTTTAGAAAGGACCTCCCAAATGAAAATATCATTATTTTGCAAAATAGTCTAAAATATAAAAATGTGAACATATGAGTTTTGACATTTTAGCTTAACCATGTTTTGAAACAATACAAAATGATTTTATAGACTTGAAGAAAGATGTAAACTATTGTTATGAAGTCTATAAACAATGAATATAGTATTTTCACAAATACAATAGAATATGAAACATATGAGTATGAATATGAATATATATTTGTTTCATATCTATGAAATTAAACCAAACCAACTTATCCACATAAAAATAGCTTATTATAAACTAATGAATCAAAATTACAACAGAAGCAGAGGGAAGGCCCTCCTTGTTTAATGTGGGGTCTTTGGTAGCTATAGGACGCCTCGCTCGGTTCTCGCACCGATTTTGCTTCCCTTGGACGATCCGAGCGAAGTCGTGGGCGAGCTTCAGTACGCAGTAGAAGCTTGATTGGGTGAGTTCGATCAACTGAGGCCAAACGGAGGCTTGTGCTTATCGGCTAACTGCTTGGAGAGATCTACCATGCAAGAACTTGCAAAGAGCCTAAGAGCCTTGGAGAGATCTACCATGCAAGAACTTGCAAAGAGCCTAAGAGCCTCAAGTCTGAGAGTTCAGATGAGTCTCTTCAAATGAGGGAGCCTTTAGCAAATAAGCCAAGGTTCAACCTTTGGAAGATTAGCTAGCCAAGCAAGCAGCAGCTAATCAACCCCTTTTACGTTGGCTGAAAGTGGCTTTAAATAGGCAAGGGATGGCATGGGTCATCCCTTGATTTGTAAGATTTGAACACTAGTAAGGGTGAGGGAGCCAGCCGCCATAGCTGTGGGATGTGACCACTTAGGGGGTCGTGTTAGCCGTCCTATTCTTGCTAGGTGTAGAGCGCCATGCTTTCTCCCTTGATTCGTGGGATTTGACCACTGATGTGACTGTTCCCATACTCCGAGTGGGCAGCTGATAATGCTGGCGGGTTTTTAGTTGTTAGGCGAGCTTAGTCCGCACAGGCGAGGTACAGGCTATCAGGCGAGCTTGGTCTTTAGGTGAGCTCGAACATTCGTTCTAGCAAGTCGGCCAAACAGGCGATCTTCGAGCTGTCAGTCGAGCTAGGTTCAATGTGCACGCGAGGCTGTGCAGGCGAAGCTGTGCAGGCAAGCTGTGCAGGCGAATCTCATCCGAGCGAGCTTCAACGCTGTTAGGCGAGCTCTATCCTTGTAGACGAACTTCCTTGCAGGCGAGCTTCAGCCTTTTATATGTGAGCTTCAGCCTTTAGGCGAGCTACTGAACATGCTTTGAAGAATAGGCCATAACTTTCAAACCGTAAGTCGGAATTAGACGAATTATATATAAAAATTGACTATCTCAATGAGATGAAGTCGACCAAACCTACCCCATAGGGTTCGGTTTGCTCCTGTCCATTTTGTTAAACTCCTTCCGATTTGAGAGATATCAGCGTTTTTCCCTTTTTGCTATTTCGGGTGAGGTTTTAGCAGTTTTTTTCTGAACTTCTCTGATAGGTATTAAAGGTAAATTTTATTACCTACAAAACCCCCTCCAAAGTTTTTAGACCCGAATCAGACCATATGAGGTCTGGAACACTTTGGATATGAAGACCTATAAAGTGATCCCTGCTCAGATGGGGTGAGGAGCCCTCTAAGGAGCTCGGTGAAGTTGACCTCTTCACTCGCAGCTGATGATCGCCTTCTAGGATTTTGAGCAAACCCTCAGCTATCAACAGACTTGATTTGTCTTTACCAACTGTCATTTGAGTTGGACTAGCCATGCTCTTTCCCTTAGCATGGTAAGTTGTCGAGGAGTTTCTCTTAGGCTCAATGCTAAAATTTCTCCTCTATCCTTAGCCTTTCGAGACGTTTGGATTAAGAGCGTAGGGAGTACTTTAACCTCGTATACCAGTCGAAGGGTAGGAGCAATTTAGTCTCATGCACCAGTTGGAGGAAAGGGAGCAGTTTCACCTCGTGCACCGGTTGGAGGAAAGGAGTAGTTTCACCTCGTGCACCGGTTGGAGGAAAGGAGTAGTTTTACCTCATGCACCGGTTAGAGGAAAGGAGCAGTTTCACTTCGTGCACTGGTTGGAGGGAAGGAACAGTTTATTCTCATATACTTATTGGAGTAAAGGAGCAGCAATTTATACTCGTATACTTATGAGAGTAAAGGAAGCAGCTTTAGACTCTTGCACCAGTTGGAGTATAAGGGGGCAGTTTAACCTCGTGCACCGGTTAGAGGAAAGGGAACAGTTTAGCCTCGTGCACCGATTGGAGGATAAGGGAGCAGTTTAGACTCTTGCACCAGTGGGAGTAAAGGAAACAGTTTAGTCTCGGGTATCAATTGGAGGTAAGGAGCGTCATGTTTTCTCCCTTGATTCGTGGGATTTGACCACTGATGTACGGGTGAGGGAGCCAGCCACCCTAGCTATGGGATGTTACCACTTAGGGGGTCCTGTCAGCCGTCCTATTCTTGCTAGGTGTGGAGCGTCATGCTTTCTCCCTTGACTCGTGGGATTTGACCACTGAGTGACTGTTCCCATACTCCGAGTGGGCAGCTGATAATGCTGGCGGGTTTCTAATTGTTAGGCGAGCTTAGTCCGCGCAGGCGAGGTGCAGGCTATCAGGCAAGCTCGAACATTCGTGCTGGCGAGTCGGCCAAACAGGCGAGCTTCAAGCTGTCAGTCGAGCTAGGTTTAATGTGCACACGAGGCTGTGCAGGCGAAGCTGTGTAGGCGAATCTCATCCAGGCGAGCTTCAACGTTGTTAGGTGAGCTCTATCCTTATAGACGAACTTCCTTGCAGGTGAGCTTCAGCCTTTTACAGGCGAGCTTCAGCCTTTAGGCGAGCTACTGAACATGCTTCGAAGAATAGGCCATAACTTTCAAACCGTAAGTCGGAATTGTACGAATTATATATGAAAATCGACTATCTCGACAAGACAAAGCCGACCAAACCAACCCCATAGGGTTCGTTTTGCTCCTGTCCATTTTTCCAAATTACTTCAGGTTTGAGAGATATCAGCAATTTTCCCTTTTTGCTATTTCGGGCGAGGTTTTAGTAGTTTTGTTCTGAACTTCTCTGATAGGGATTAAAGGCAATTTTTATTGCCTACAACTACTACGACAACCACTACAACACCACCAGTAAACGTCTACACTAACGTCGCTACCACCGCTGCCTCTACCACTGTCTCACCTCCGATGACAAACCTTAGATCTCCTCCTATCGCTCAACCTGTAAGTACTCTCTCCTCTTCTCAAAGCCCTAACCCTAATTTCACTTTCTATCCTAATTCTCCTCCTGCTCAGCAAATTCATCGAATGGCCACTAGCGTTGCATCAACCTTCTATAGCCATCACATTTGGGGTAATACCTCTTCATCATGTCCAATTGTCATCTCCTCAAGTCCATTTTGGTATTTTTAATGGATAAATTGTCCTTCAGGGAAATTGGAATAAATATCAGATAATATACGGACAATAAACACAATAGCACAAACCACTTAACAAGACAAGAGAACATTTATGTAAACTATAACACAAATAAAATAATGGTAAGCAAGTATCAACTTGCCAACACTACCTAAGAAATAAATTAGAAGAAAAGACTACTACATTAAAAAAAACAAAAAAACAGAACTAGTATCAATATTACATTGAATGCTAGGTGCCACTTGGCGTCGGACTTGGCGCCAAGCGCCTAGACGCCCAGGGGGTACCTAGGCAGGATCTAGGTGCTTTTTTCTTTTTTACTTCTATAATTGTGGTAATTGATGATAAATATATAGATATTTAATAAAAGATCCATAAATACAAAATACCAACACAGATATACTATCCAAAATAATAGTCAATCAAAGATAAAAGATGCATGCATTCTAAAAACTAGACAAATAATATCCTAAATTTAGAATTTTAAAAGTCTCAAAAAATCGGTAAAAAGAATCAAACACAAATAGACTAGATCCTAATATGATAATTAATATGCACTAATCTAGTCTAATCATCAATCATCATCTTTATCATGAAGTTCCGCCTCTGCTTCGTCATCACTATCCTCCGCAGAGTCCATATGCAATCCTCCTTATCCTCATCTGTCACACTATTGTCAAAAAAAAGATGCCCTTCTTCGTCTGCAATCCCCGAAATAGAACAACTTGAAGATCCTGCGAACCTAGAACCCTTCTTGTTCTCCACAGCTTTAGTCGCTTCTGATATAGCCTCCAACATCCTCTAGGTAAGGCTCGAACCTGGCTGAACCTCTTCCTCATCATCAGAGGCAGCTCCTTCTAGGATCCATGCTCGCGCCTTGCTACGATTATTGGATAGTAATAAGTTCTTATTTTCTCCTTTCTTCTTCTGGTTGAGCTTTGAGTTGAACTTCACTTAGACAAGGACCTTCAATCTCTTTGATTCCAATCTATTCCTCTTCATTGTATGGATCTTCAAAGAAGAAATGAATCTATTCCGCTATAACAATGGGAGGACCCAAGAATCACTATTCATGCTACTATAATACTATAGTAATTTACTGTTGCATTTTTAAAGAAAAATCACAATAGAATAGGTGAGCTACTGTAGCATTATTAAAAAAATATTACCATACCACTAGCGTTACATCATCCTCCTACAGCCGTCACATTTGGGGTAATACCTCTTCATCATGTCCAACTGTCATCTCCTCGAGTCCATATTGGTCTTTTTTAATGGACAAATTGTCCTTCAGGGAAATTAGAATAAATATCAGATAATATACGGACAACAAACACAACAGAACAAACCACTTAACAAGACAAGAGAACATTTATGTAAACTATAACACAAATAAAACTATGGTAAGCAAGCATCAACTTACCAACACTACCTAAGAAATAAATTAGAAAAAAAGACTACTACATTAAAAAAAACAAAAAAACAAAACAAGTGTCAATGTTATAATAAATACTAGGCGCCTCTTGGCGTCGGACTCGGCGCCAAGCGCCTAGACGCCAAGTGGGCATATAGGTAGGATCTAGGTGTTTTTTCTTTTTTACTTCTATAATTATGATAATTGATGATAAATACATAGATACTCAATAAAAGATCCATAAATACTAAATACCAACACAGGTATACTATCCAAAATCATAGTCAATCAAAGATGAAAGATGCATGCATTCTAAATAACAAGACATATAATATCCCAAATCTAGAATTTTAAGTCTCAAAAAATCGGTAAAAAGAATCATGCACAAATAGCCTAGACCCTAATATGGTAATTAAATGCACTAATCTAGTCTAATCATCAATCAACATCTTTATCATGAAGTTCCACCTCTGCTTCGTCATCACTATCCTTAGCAAAGTCCATATCCATGCAATCCTCCTTATCCTCATTTGTCACATCATCGTCAAACAAAAGAGGCTCTTCTTCGTCTGCAATCCCCGAAGTAGAACCACTTGAAGGTCCT
>BQKN01060659.1:11746-33137 GCA_022839385.1 Asparagus kiusianus | reverse complement strand
GTGAGTATTTGTGAGAGTGATTGTAAATTTTTCTCCCCTTAGTGAAAAATCTGCAGCAGCCCATGGACGTAGGCAATTTTATGCCGAACCACGTGTAATTTGCGTGTCCTCTTATTTGCGCATTTATTTCGATAAATCTGATAAAAGGGGAATTTGCGTAGTTTCCCAACAACATGCATTATATCTTTGGGTTATCATAAAGGAAAGGAAATGAGAAAAATATATGGAGATAAAAAATATTTAGTTTGTTCGGCCATCATTTTATTGCTTTAGTTATTATACAATCCCTAAAATAAATTCTAATACAATTATATAAGCATACGCCACGCGCCAAATAAAGTGTCATCTTTTCATCTATTTTATTTTAACTAGGTGGAATGCACGTGCACTGCATGTGATCAAATATCATAATTATTATTCAGGTTTATTTATTTACTATAATATGGTTGCAAAAAACTTTATAAATATCATAATATATTAATTTTTTTTGGATATTTCCATGTGTGGTTTTAACATTTTTGTCTTCCAAAAAAATAGTGATGTTTAAAACCTTAAAATATTAACGATTTAAGATTAATTACTAATTTGAATGTATAATTTTAAAATATTAATGATGTAAGGGACCAATACGGAAAAAACCTATAATTATTAATAAAAAATAAATTCTTGAATTCATCAAAGAAAAATGATAGGCTTTATCTAGTTAGTAAGGATTTTGTTCTGTTATGAAAAAATCACTTCCACCTATTGTTTATCAGGCGACCGAGTATTATAGATATTCAAGAACTCTTTTCTAGAATTCTCTAAGTTATAATGTGCAAATTCAATCAAGAAAGAAAATATAAATTATATGATCAATTTTAAAATCTGTTGTTGTACTCTTTTTACATCTTCCCAACTACTAATTGATCTATCAAAATGATTACTCTCTAGTTTTAGAAAATTATAAATATAGTCTGAAAAAAATTTATACATATTATGCACTCATATTGATTGTATTTTAACAAAATAATTCATATATCCAATGTCAAACAAAATCAAAAAAATTTAATAATTTAATATTAGTCCCTAAATTATGAGCAATTTAAAACATTTCAAGGAATAACATAAAATCATTGTATATTTAAAATCAAGGAACTAACCTTTACATATTTGCTCTTATAGGTATCCTATGAAATATTTGCCAATATATTGCTATATCAGCTAATATATCAGGTTAAAGAGTTTATCTCGGTAATATTTTCTATTGTTTTCTTTTGTTTGGTGATTTTTTTGATATATCGACCGTTATCGAAAATATGGCCAATATATCTATTTGAAGATATTGAGAAAATCATGTCATTTTTAATTTGATTGTGGACTCGAGTTTGGATCGTGTTTGGGAAATAAAATTGGAACCTACAAAACCCACAATTCTTCTACAAATCTCTCCACTCTCGGCTCTCCCAAATCTTAAGGATATTTCTTGATGCAAATTATTATATTTAAAATTCATTAATATGTTAGATTATATATTACAATGTCATGTTATGTATGAATATTATCTCATATGACACCCAATATTACATAGACATCCCTGAATTTTACAATCTGATATCATGAATTTTATTTGTTTAATATTTATCTGATGTCCAACCCTTTCTAGTAGTCCTTCAGAAGCCTCTTCTAAAGTTTTTTAAGCGAAGTATATAATTTTAGGAAATAATTCAAAATCTTGAGACTCATTCAAAATATGATGCTTTAATTTTTCAGCATCTCGTCTACTATATAAATATAAGCTAACCATTTGGTCTCATATTGTATGATGAATATTATTTATCAATAGGTTCATATATTATTGTTTATGGATAACAAAGGTTTTAAATCTTTTATAGGCTTAACTGAACTTAAATTTTTTATAGTTTACAGCAATTATATTTATATACATCCACTTGTATCTTGTTGCACATTTTTTAAATTTTAGATAACATATCTAGCTTGCTGCACTTAAATATCCTAATGTTTTCCAAAATATAATGTTTTTACATTCTGTCCTCTTACATAAACATAAGAATGCTCTTTGTAATTTTCCTATATGAGTTTCATGGTATAATTTTAGGACAATTCTATGTTTTCTACTCTTTTCCATAAATACTTTTTTAACATGCAATTATCTATTAATATATTATTTTACATTACTAATAATTGATATGATGTAGAGTTTTACAATAGCGTTGGAAGTTTTAGGGACCAAATTATACAAACTTAAAGTGACATATAATGTAAGTAATTAACAATGATAATTAATTTAGTTTAGTTAGTAGAATGTAATATCAACAAAGAATAGGGGTAGTATAGTCTTTGAAAAGTTTTTCCACAACTCCCTCTTTTAAAGGGAGTATGATATATATATATATATATATATACAACAGGTAAGTTAAACAGAAACAGAAACAGGAATAAAAATAAATTACTCATCAGTCGACTTATAGTCGACTCACAGTCGACTGGGGGGCATCGGTCGACTCACAGTCGACTGAACAGAGGGGTTTTCCATCTTCGTGCATGATGTGTTATATTTGCAAAAATTCATCTAAAATCGAATTCATCAAACCCAAACAATATATTATCAGTTCTAAACATATGAGACTGTGTAAAATTCATATAAAACATGAAAAATGAAATCTTGCATGTTAGATCTAACATTAAATCCTTAAACATGTATGAGAGCATGTAATCAAAATAAAAACTCATATTTATATTCTTTAAATAAATTCCCATATCTGGGTTTCATCAAAAACATTCGTTGG
This sequence comes from Asparagus kiusianus, assembly GCA_022839385.1. Taxonomy (NCBI): domain Eukaryota; kingdom Viridiplantae; phylum Streptophyta; class Magnoliopsida; order Asparagales; family Asparagaceae; genus Asparagus; species Asparagus kiusianus. The sequence goes on along the minus strand of BQKN01060659.1, from coordinate 30,348 downwards.
TGAGGATTTTGAAATCTTAAACACGTGATTTTAACATCTACACTAATAAGAGCATCGATTTATACTTGAAAATAATTCTTAGGCTCAATAAACCTCATGAATACATTAAGAAAAACTCTTAAAAACGTGGTAAAAGGATTGGACGAGATGCTACTCACCTTAGGTGTGATGAAGAATGATTCCCTTCAGTGCAAACCACAAGAACTACTGAAATCCCCCGAAAATCTTCCAAAAACGTCCAAAAACGCCCAAAAACGAACTAGAGTTTAGAGGGGGAAAGGAGGCTAGAGTTTCTCTAGGGAGAACTGATGAAAAGAGGTGTTTTCAGGTGAAGGAGATTATATGTGAACAGTTAAAACCCGACTCGCAACCCAAACAAACCCGAACTGCAAAAACCAGAAAACCCTCGATGAGTCGACTCATGGTCAGTTATGAGTCGACTCATGACTCATGAGTCGACTCATAAACTGATGAGTCGACTCAGCAGAAACTTTTGACAATAGGACTCGATATCGTGAGTCGACTCATGACAGTCATGGGTCGACTCAACCTGATGAGTCGACTCATGATGACTTATGAGTCGACTCACGAGCTGAAAACTGGATTCTTCGAATCTACTGCTCGTCGTCTTATTCCACGCTTCCACTGCGCTGATTGACACCTCCATAAATTATCAAAATATACAGGGGTTTTAAATTCTTCCTCCCTTAAAAGAATTTCTTCCTCAAAATTTAGAAATCATATCTAGCACATAATGATACTTGAAAAACACGACGAGGGTCTAATCCAACCCGCACACATACACATCTCGTAATATTAACTTTAGATAAGCATATAGTGATATTCATACTTAACGATCTAAAATGATAATATTCTTACTCAACCCCTAATCTAACGAAACTAGTACGTCGGGCGAAAAATCCAAACAAGGAACCCCCCATATATATACCGTGTGTTCCGAAAGATTAAGAATCTAGTGAAAATACCTTCATTCTAGTGTTAAATATAAATATCAAGATATATATAAAAACACAAGTAAGAACTCACATCATAGATAATTTAATTAATTTACCTGCTCAAACAAGTGTGGGTAGTCGCGTCGCATGTCCTCCTCGCGCTCCCAAGAAGCTTCCTCAACTCCACTTCGGTTCCATTAAACTTTCACCAATGGAATCACCTTGTTCTTAAGTCTCTTGTCTTCTCTAGAAGTATAGACACTGGGATCTCAATAGTAGTTAAATCATCTCGAAGCTCAATCTCCAGTGCATCCAACACTCGCTGCTGCTCCTCATCATGCAAGTGCTTCTTGAGCATAGAAACATGGAATACGTTGTGTATACTAGACATAGAAGTTGGAAGATCTAGTCCGTATGACACAGCTCCAATGCGCTCCAAAAACCGGAAAGGTCCAATATATCTCGGTGCAAGCTTCCCTCGCCTCCCGAATCGCTGCATGCCTTTCTTAGGCGATACCTTCAGCATAATCAAATCCCTAATCTGAAACTCTAGGGGTCTTCGCCTCTTATTTGCATAACTCTTCTGCCGACTCTGAGCGGCTAGAATCTGTTCCCTGATCAATGCTACCTTCTCGGTAGTCTGCCTCACAAGCTCCGGACTAAGCATCAAGCTATCCTCCGGCTCTGTCCAACATATCGATGACCTACAAGGTCTCCCGTACAATGCCTCATATGGGGCCATACCGATCGTCGCTTGATAACTATTGTTATAAGCAAACTCTATCAGTGGAATATGCTCCTCCCAGCTGCTCTGAAAGTCAATGACACAAGCCCGTAACATGTTCTCTAACACCTGGTTCACCCTATTCATCTGACCATCCATCTATGGGTGGAATACACTACTTTAAGATAGTCTGCTACCAAACGAGTCCTGGAAGCTCCTCCAAAAATGTAAAGTGAATACTGATCCTCAATCCGACACGATCGTGTCCGGAACCCCATGAAGTCGAACTATCTCTCGAACGAAGATCCTCGCATACACCTCGGCTATATAAGTAGTCCTCACTAGAATAAAATGTGCTGACTTCGTCAATCGGTCCACTATCACCCAAACCGAATCATTCCCCTTCTTCGACTTTGGCAACCCTACAATAAAGTCCATAGAAATGTCCGCCCACTTCCACTCTAGAATAGTCAACGACTGAAGTGTCCCTGCCGGTCTCTAATACTCTGCCTTCACCTACTGACAAGTAAAACACTTAGCCACATACCCTGAAATCTCTCTTCGCATGCCACTCCATCAGAAGTGTCTCTTCAGATCCTTGTACATCTTGGTAGTCCCTGGATGTACTGTGTACCGAGTACGGTGTGCCTCATCAAAATAACTCCCTCTTCAGCTCTGCACTGGTTGGCATAACCAATCTACCCTTCATCCGTAGACCTCCATCTGCTCCAATGGTCCAATCGGCCTTAGGCTCTTTGGAAATCTCCTCCTTACGGATTTGGATCCAAGAGTCTTCCAACTGAGCTTTGACAACTCTGTCACTCCAAGATGGCTGTACTGACACAGCTCCCAAAAATGCACTGGTACTACCATCCTCAGATCTAAAATCAAACTGGCTAAGGGTAAGAATATCTCTATACAATGAACACCTCAAAGCCGCAACCCGGTGTCGACGCTTCCTACTCAAAGCATCTGCTACGACGTTCACCTTCCCTGGATGATACTGAATCGCAAACTTGTAGTCCTTGATAAACTCAATCCATCTCCGCTGTCTCTGGTTGAGTTCCTTCTGAGAGAAAAGATATTTCAGACTCTGATGGTCTGTGAACAACTCAAACTGCACTCCATACAAATAGTACCTCCATGACTTTAGTGCAAATACCACTGCTGCCAACTCCAAGTCATGAGTAGGATAGTTCTACTCATGCACTCTCGACTACCATGAGATGTAAGCTACTACTCTCTGATTCTGCATAACGACGCCTCCCAATCCTACCAAAGATGCACCTGTGAAGACGACGAATGTCCTGTCGCTGCTCGGAATAGTCAAAACCGGTGCTGTAGTCAACTTAGTCTTCAATATATCAAAGGCCTCCTGACACTCTGTGCTCCAAATAAACTGTACACCCTTCTTCGTAAGGCATGTAAGTGGCGTCGAAATCTTTGAGAAGTCCTGGATGAACTTCCTGTAATAACCTGCAAAACTCAAAAAGCTATGAATCTCCGTCACCGTCTTCGGCGGTTCCCAATCAAGCACTGCTGAAACCTTAGCTGGGTCTACTGATATGCCCTCTCTGCTGATGATGTAGCCGAGAAATCTGACATCTAAAATCCAAAACTCACACTTGCTGAACTTGGCGTATAACTGGTGCTCCCGTAGGGTCTACAAAGCTAATCGGAGATGCTGCTCATGATCTGCCTCTGATCTCAAATAAATGAGGATGTCATCGATGAAAACAATCATGAACTGATCTAAGAAGGGACGAAAAACCCGGTTCATCAAGTCCATGAATACCGCAGGTGCATTGGTTAGTCCGAATGGCATGACCAAGAACTCAAAAGATCCATATCGCGTGAGGAAAGCGGTCTTGGGGATATCCATCTCCCGAACCCGCAACTGATGATAACCAGAACGAAGATCAATCTTCGAGAAGAACTGCACTCCCTGCAACTGGTCGAACAAGTCATCAATCCTAGGTAGTGGATACCTATTCCGGATAGTGATCTTATTCAACTCCCGATAATCTATACACAATCTCATACTGCCGTCATTCTTCTTCACGAAGTGATCTTACTTGCATATGAACTACCTTATTTAGCATCGCCTGATGATATCATGATAGTATTGTTTATGAATACTAAGTTAGTTGCATTTACATCCTCCTATAATGGGCAAGGTTCTTGTTTCTTCCGTTCCTGCTTTATCACTCTTTGACTCTGGAGCTTCCTGTTGGTTCTTATCTCGTCGATTTGCGAGTGCCCATTCTCTTCCTATAACTACGGGGTGGAATATCTACACTGGCAGTTGTGTCTTAGTAGCATCCAGTGGTTATGAAGAATGCCATGTGGTCATCTGCGGGAGGGAACTCTTTGCAAACTTTCTAGTGAATTATTTGATGAGCTTTGATGCAGTATTTGGGATGGATTGGTTAGGGTCATTCTTTGCCACTATTGATTATCATCGTCGAAGTGTAGTATTTGAGATACCGGATCACCCGAGGTTTGAGCTCCTTAGTGGCAGCACATCGGCCGGACCTGTAGAGTACAAAGCTAGACCCAAGAAAGCGACATTAGCTACAATGCAAGTGGAATAAGAGAAGCCAGTTGTAGTTTGAGAATTTGAAGATGTGTTTCCTAACAATATTTACGGATTACCACCGGATCGAGCAATTGAGTTTTCCATAGATTTGAAGCCGGGAGTTGCTCCGATCTCTAAGACTCCATAAATCGAAGTGTCTAGATTGAACAAAAAGTTTATATCTAACACACCATTAGGCATAGGGGAAATTATCTAATCTAGGAGCAATATTGATGGTATAACCTAAACAAGGTGCACCATGCATATCCATAATGTATATATATGCAATCAAGATACAAATAAAATCAAAACAAGATTAGCACAAAAAGATAACTTGGATCTTTAACTCAAGGCGATTAGACCTTAAATCAAAGAGAACCAAGCTCTGATACCAATTGTTAGACCCTAAGGTAGCTATGAAAGAACCCTAAAGGGGGGTGAATAGGGTTTATGCTAATATAATCCGATTTAATGCCAATTAAAACTTACTAACAAATATCCTAGCAAATATGATATGTAATAAGATATATATGCAAGGATAAGTAAACTAAGCAAGGGCAAACAGTATAGTGGAAGAAATAAACAAGATGCAATATGCGATATAAGATGAACACAAAATTAAGTGCGCCAATGCAATCACAAACAAACGATATGTTCACGAGGTTCGGTTCCCACGACCTACGTCCCCGCTCCTCACCTCGAGGAGATCTCCACTATCACGAAACACCCGGTTTGGAAGCCGGAACTTCTCTACAAACTCGGTTATCAAGTCAACCGACAACTCTCACAAAATCTCACAATATACATACACAAGCTACAACCTCAAGTGTTGGCCCTCACGTATCGCCTCCCTCAAGTGCTCGGAATTATCACCTCTCACTAGGCCACCGACTCCACTCCTCTCGGTATCGACTACGTCCTCACCACACACTCCTCTCGGTGTACAAGTGTATTGCAAAGTGATCTACACAATTAAGGCTCACAATAAATAATTGTTCTCTAAACAAGGTGAGAACTCAATTAGGCTCAACTCAAAGTCACAAACTCCACAACCCAAATTATACTATTAATATAAATACTATAAGCTCAATAGGTTGTGTGTGAACAAAGAGATTCAATAAAAATAATTTAACTAAACTCAATATAAATCTAGCTTATGGAAATTAGAAACAAAACAATAAATAGATAGAATGAGTTTAGGAAAACTTCTCTATAGATCAAGAGAGAGATAGAGAGAGAGATGAGTTGAAGCTCAAACACCAAAGGATTATCTCTTCTTCCTCTTGTGAAATTATCTTCACAAAACCGAAACTTTGAAACAAGGCTTTAAACACCTTTAAACAAACTTAAACCCTTGTTAAACTTGATTAAAACATTTTCTTAGATTGATGAAGAGCTGAAGGCAATGGGGTATTTATGCCCACTTAAAACATCAGCCAAAACCCAAGCAAAAAGACCAAAAACCCAAAAACAAATAAAATAGAAAACTAGTCGTTACTATACAACGGCTCTCTGATAAGTCGACTTATGAGTCGACTAATGAGTCGACTTATATGAGTCGACTCAGCAGATAAAAAATGACAATTCCGCTGCACTTTGTAAGTCGACTTATAAGTCGACTTATGAGTCGACTGAACATGTACAGATCAGATTTGCAGAGTAAAACTGAACTTTAAACTGGGAAAAACATGTACAGATCAGATTTGCAGATCAAATTTATAAAAAAGATATATGCATGAATGAAAATGAATATATAAATTATAATTCACATGCATATAAACAAGGAAATGTATACTCATAATATTTCTCCCCCTTTGATAATATCAAAAAGGGGAAATCAACAATAATGAAGAGAGCGAAAGCTCCCCCTATCAATATACATGAGTGAGTATAAAACAAGTATAGGGAATAGCTCCCCATATCAAAATACCATATAGAATATATGAAATAAAAGTTAAGGCAAAAACATGTGAGTAAGCATAAATGAAAGATATGTTAACCATAACTCACATATGTTCGCGGGAAAAATCGTAGCTTTCTTCACTGATTCCATTGCTATCTCAAATAACTATTTTTTGGTTACAAAGATCCGGTCTTTTTATAAGATCCGGTTACAATGAAGATCAAATAAAAGAAATAAAAATTACAACTTTTTCTCCTGTTTGTCGAACAAATCACGAGCTCCTGTTTTGCGATCGCTCGCTTTCATGGGTTGTTTGCCTACGCCGGGGTTTATCCGTGGACCACCGCGAGATCTAGATCTGGTCGGATCTACGCAGTACGACGGGTATTATTTCACCAAGGAAATAATATCCGGGGGGGATTAGTTCACCAAGGAAATAATCGCCCGATTCTCGGGATCAAAGACCAAGCTTTGATCCGGAGTATGCCTGCGTAGATCTGAGATCCGATTCCTCTCGAACTCTTGCCTTATTTGGCGTAGACGATCGCCGAGCACTGGATCTGGAAGAGCAAGTCCTCGAAGTCCCAAAGCTTAGATCTTTTAAAGTTCTGAGCCTCGAATCCAGCAGAGCTTCGCCTCTCCAAAATTTCCAACCCTTGAAAATGAGCCCAAGCCCCTCTATTTATAGGTCACCTTCACTGTGCCCGTGCACAGGTGGCCGAACCACCGAGCCACCTTAAGGTATTGGTTTCACCGTTTTCCGTTTTCCGGTTCTGTGGTTGATTTGTTCGGACCTGATTCGTTGACCTGATTTGGCAGTAAATCCGGTTCCCAATTTGGCAGTAAATCCACTTTTGAATTTGAGTCCGAAATTGATCTTAAATCGATCGTGATTCGTTCGAGTCCGCTCTTGGTCGGATGACTCGTTGATTCCTCAACCGTTAGCTTGATTCCGCACGCGAGTGGATTTATTCCGTTGTTTGCGTGTGGTTCGTTAGCCTTGTAGCCTCGTTAATCCGCTTCGTCGCGTATCACTTGGCTTCGGTGTTGTGGACTAACGATCGTGTTTGGATACGTTGCCCGATGGTTGGTTTGATGTCGTCGAGCTGTGTTAAGTGACCTATAGGTAGTTTTATACGCCTACAGATACCCCCTCTAAAGTATTTCAGCCTCGTTCTTTTATAGAAGAGTCTAGAATACTTTGGATATGATTGTTCCATCCTTCAATTGGTTACGACGGGATATTTGGAATAGCTTCTATTCTTAATTCTTTCAGTCCTCCAGGCTATTCGGTGCTTTGTCGAATGTCTGTAAGGGTTCCAGTGCTGCATTTATTGTCTGACCGTCTGTCGGAATTTTGAACTTGAAGTCGATTCTCAATTTCTTGACTTTTTAACTCGAGTTTGCTATTTCAACATAGAACTGACCATCGGTTGTCGGTGTTGAATCTTCATTTACAACGCGTTGTCCGGCGTTCGACATAGTTTATACTCGTACGTCTTCTGGAGTATACACAGTTTAAGCTCTTAAGGAATTGCAGCGTGGCAGATATTCGAGTCACGAGACCAATCTACGAAGTTGATGCGTCAATGACTCGTATTTATAGAATTTTTGGCAAATTCTCAGCCATCAACGGGTTTGATAAGCCTTTACCGACTACCGTTTGAGTCAGGCTAGCATGTGGATTGTTTAAGTCCGTTCCGCATGTGACGTTAAGCTAAAAAAGTTAACCCTTTTAGTGCTACGATATTGAATACGTAGACTTCATCTTTCTCATGTGAAAAGACTAAACAGCAACGTGTATGAGACGTTGACTTAGGATTTTTGGCAAATCCTCAGCCTTCAACGGATTTGACGTGCTCTTACCGATTACCGTTTGAATCGGGCTTACATGCGGATTGTTTTAGTCCGTTCCGCATGTGACGTTGTGCTAAAGGAATGAACTCCCTTAGACTTTGTGCTATGATGTTGAATACATAGACTTTACCATTTGTTACGGGAATAGGCTACCCGGCGACGCGTGTTAGGCGTTGACTTTAGGATTTTTGGCTAACCCCCAGCCTTCAACGGATTTGATTAGCCTTTACCGACTACCGTTTGAGTCGGGCTAGCATGCAGATTGTCTAAATCCGTTTCGCATGTGACGTTGTGCTAACGGAATGAACTCTCTTAGACTCTTTGCTACGACTTTGAATACGTAGACTTCGCCATTGTTATGGGAATAGGCTACCCGGCAACGTGTATTAGACGCTGACTTATCCTTACTTAGGTTTCAGGATAAGATACCCCAGAATCGAATTCTGGTGTCTTTTTCTGCGGAGAAAGACTAAACCGGCGGCGCGTGTTAGGCGTCGGCATATCCTTTCTTAGGATTCAGGATGAAATTCCCCATGCGTGTAAGGCATGGATTTTGGTGTTATTAATAACAACCTGCCACAATATTGAATATGTGGGCGAATGTTCTTTTTAACGGTTAAGAACTAACCGGCGGCGCGTGTTAGACGCAGACTTATCCTTGCTTAGGTTTCAGGATAGAATACCCCAGAATCGAACTCTGGTGTCTTCTTCTACAGAGAAAGACTAAACCGGCAGCGCGTGTTAGGCGCAGACTTATCCCTGCTTAGGATTCGGGATAAACTTCCTAGGATGAATCCTAAATTCTTGGAAAAAGATTGGTGTGGGAAGGAAGAATTTTATATTCTATTCCCCGAACAAGGAAGGAAGAATTTTATATTCTATTTCTTGATTCTGGAAAGGAAGAATTTTATATTCTATTTCCAGTGCAAGAAAGAAACTAGAAGTGGGATCTCCACTTTGAGAATCCGGAAGATCTAAATAAGCTTACCTTTTATAGGATCAGTTATCTAGATGAGTTTTTCGTTTATCGAAATGAAATTTTAACTTTGGCTGTAACCATGAAGAGGTTTAACCAAAGAGAAAAGAAGGGAGTTCTTTCGTTTATCGAAAAGAAACTCTGAATTGAAAGTGGACCTCTTGTTCATGGAAAGAATCAAGAGAGGAATCTGTTGGTGGCTTGGACCAGAAAGATATTTTTGGTGGACTCACTGCCAATTAAAATTGATCAGTAAGGGATTTTGGTGGTGGAAATGATTTTGGGTTATCCTCTAGAATATTAAATGTAATATTCTTCGAGGAACTTCCCGATAAATGGGTTATCCTGAATGTACTAGGGATAGTACTTTTTTAGGAAATTCCCATTTATTAGCATTAATTGCATGACACCCTCTAAAGAAATGAGGCGATATGCGCCGTTTGAATAAACTGTGTCTATCACAAACGGTCCTTCCCATTTGGGTTCAAATTTGCCTTTCTTCTTGGAATTGAGGATTATCGGTCGGCGAGCAGTGAGGACCAGATCTCCTTCCTTGAAGCTTCTCTGTCGGACTCTTTTGTTAAAAGCCCTAGATATTCTGGCTTGATAAAACTCAATGTGTTGTTGAGCTTCCAAGCGCCTTTCATCCAACATTTCGAGTTCTTCGAGACGTTTTTGATGTTGCTCTTCCGTCGTCATCTCTATTACGAGAGCGATCCGAAGGGATGGGATTTGGATTTCCAACGGTAGCACAGCTTCACATCCGTATACCAATGAATACGGGGTGGCTCCCGTAGGTGTGCGTACGGTGGTGCGATAAGCCCAGAGTGCTTCACCGAGTTTATCATCCCAGTATCGTTTATTGGCCTTCACGAGCTTTGACAGGATCTTGATGATCGTCTTGTTAAAAGCCTTAGCTAATCCGTTCGTAGCGGGATAATAAGCTGTTGACGAAACATCTTGAATCTTGAACTTGTCACAGAACCTGATGAAAGCATTGCTTATGAACTGTAGACCGTTGTCATGAATGATCCGTCTTGGCACGCCGTGTCAGTATATGACATGATGCTTGATGAAATTGATGACGTTGTTCGTCATCACTTCTTTAAGCAAAATTGCTTCAGCCCACTTTGAAAAGTAATCCGTGATTGCAAGAATAAATCGATCACCTTTGACTGAAGGGGGAAAAATAGGACCGACAACGTCCATACCCCACGTCTCGAATGGCCAAGACGTGGTTGACGTATGTAAACGCTCCGGTGGTTGGTGCATATAATTTGCATGCACTTGATAGGCGTGACATCCTCGGGCGTATTCGATCGCGTCACGAACCATTGTTGGCCAAAAATATCCCATTCTCCTGATGCGATCATACAGTTTGGGACCAGGCTGATGCGCACCGCATTCTCCTTCGTGTGCTTCCTTAAGAACTTCTTCTGCTTCTTCGTTCGAAAGGCATCGGAGTAGCAAATCATCATATCCTCGACGGTATAATGTACGGGTCTTGGTATTATAGAAGAACCTTGGTGCTCTTCGACGGATTGATTCTCTTTCTTTTACATCCTCTGGCAAAATACCATATTGGACGTAGTCAATGATGGGAAAACGTCAATATCGGGACTCAGACCCGATTTGAGTTGAGTTCACCTCCTTGGCGTTTATGTTCTTGTCATCTTCCTCTTCGATATCCATATTGTATATGGGTATGCAGAGTTGATGTGATCTTACTGTGACTAGCAGTTCAGCTTCGGGCGGCTGCGCAAGTGATACTGTTAGTGCTGCCAGTGCATCCGCATAAGCGTTCTAGAGACGAGGGATGTATTCAATAAAGAATTCTTCGAAAGAATCTGCCATTTTGACGGCCTCCTGGTGGTATGGGATCAGGTCTTGGTTCCTGACTTCATACTCTCCACGGACTTGGTTGACTATCAATTAAGAATCCCCAAAAGCTTCGAGATATTCGACCCCCAGCTCCTTGGCGAAACTGAGTCCAATGAGAAGCGCGTTGTACTCGGCTACGTTATTAGAACATGGATCTGTCAGTGAATAAGCCCGAGGCATCACATGTTTCCTCGGGAAAACTAAGACAACTCCAACTCCGGAGGAGACTTTAGGACATCCGGGGGTTACTGCCTTATTAACTTCTCTCGAAGCACCATCAAAGTATAATTGCCATACTTGTTGGTGTGATGTAGTATTAACCTCGTGGGTTTCATCCGGCAAGTCATCATATACTTCTGCCGTATCTGTTGTCGGGCTTGCCGCCAAAAGATCACAAATCGGTTGTCCTTTGACCGACTTCTGCTGTTTGAAGTGCAAGTCATACTGGGACAAGAGAAGGGCCCACTTCGCTAACCGCCAATTCATCGAACCCGGTTGCGTCATAAATACCCGTACTGGATTAACGTTAGAGATAACGTAAATCATCTGTCCAACTAAGTAATGTCGCATCTTTTGTACCGCGAATACCAATGCGAGGCACTCTTTCTCAATCATCGGATATCGGGACTCAGCGCCTACCAAAGTCCGACTTAAGTAATAAACCGCCTGTTCGTGACCATTATCATCGTCTTGTGCTAATAAAGCACTTATCGAATGGTTCATCGCCTTGATGTAAATCAAGAACGGTTTACCTGATTTTGGTGCGACAATAACAGGAGGATTCGTCAGATATGTCTTGATATCTTCGAGTGCTTTTTGGCAAACGTCGTCCCAAATAAATGACACACCTTTCTTGTTTAGCTTAGAAAATGGTTGGCACTTCCCAGAAAGATTTGAGATGAACCGCCGGATGTAAGCTAAACGCCCTTGCAATCCTCTGAGTTATCTTAGATTTCTCGGGGGTTGCAATTCATGTATCGCTTTCACCTTGTCAGGATCGATGTGTATACCTTTAGTGGTGACGATGAAAATCCAAGGAATTTTCCGCTGGACATTCCAAGGAAGGATTTAGTGGGGTTCATCTTCAATTGATGGCTCCGCATGAGATCGAACATTGTCTTCAAGTCCTTGATATGATCTTCTTTGTTGCGGCTTTTTACAAGCAGATCGTCAACATAGCATTCGACTGTTTTCCTGAGATTTTCTTGGCAAATCTTCGTCATTGCTCGTTGGTATGTGGCGCCTGCATTCTTTAGACCGAAAGGCATTACCGTGTAGCAGAAAACACCGAGGGGCGTTCTGAACGTTGTATGCTTCTCATCATTCGGGTGCATCTTGATTTGATTATATCCTGAAAAGCCATCCATAAAGGACATTCTCTCAAATCCGCATGTATTATCGATGATGACGTCCGTGATTGGGAGAGGAAAGTCGTCTTTCGGACATGCCGCATTCAGGTCCCTGAAGTCGATGCAAATCCTGTTTTTACCATTTTTCTTCATGACCGGAACAATATTGGCTAGCCAATCTGGATGTTGCTCCTCTCGGATGAATCCTGAGTCGATCAATTTCTTAACCTCTACCTCAATGGCTTCCATAATCTACGGACGAAACCGTCTCTGTTGCTGTTTGACGGGTTTGGCATCCGACTTAATATCGAGGCGATGTATTGCCACATTGGGGTCGAGCCCTGGCATGTCCTCATAGTTCCAGGCGAAGACGTCAATATACTCCCTGATGAGAGCAATTAATTCCTCTTTCTCATTTCGGGGAAGACTATCGCTGATGAATATGGGCTTTGGGTTGGCTTCATCGCCCATATTAATTTGGACTATTTTGTCTTCAGTGGGGGGTTCCCTCTGTTCAAACCTATCGCCGTACTACATGTTCAGGTGATGAACCCATGGGTCTTCCCACGTTGGCATTTGATCGTCGTCCTCCATTATGGATGGATCAGCTGTAGCCATGTTCACCATTAGGGCTTTAAATACTTCCCCCAAACTTGTATCGGAGTCCCATTCTGAGGACTCTGACAAGTATCCATCCTTAGCTTTGTTAGCAATTTGACAGATAAGTTGCCAACCACATTCATCATCAGACGAGGAGACGTAGCCTAAGCCTCTTTTGTAACGGTAATAATCATCCGGTTTCCTTTTTGGTACATATGCTGCTTTGGCTGGAATACGGGAGCCTCGATCGAAGTATAAACCTTCTCCGAGTGTGAAATCATATCCCTGTTTTTCCATGAGCTTGCGCGCTTCCGGACTATATTTAGATAAATGTCGACCAGGTTTGTCTTCATTCTCATCTTCTCTTAAGAAATGATCAGGTAATGGAAAACTCTCTCCTTTGCCGTAAATCACTTCTTTTTCGCCTCCTATTTTGGCAGGAACGATCAGGGTTGTTCCGAAAGAATGCTGGAGGTGTTTCTTTGTTACATAAGATGATCTGAGCGGCGTATATAAATCAGGATTATCGTATAATCCCTTTATCGCATCATCAAGAGACAGTGAGTACTCTAAATCATCATTTATTTCGATATTGGCAAGTTGCCAGTTACAACTGCCATCTGACGATTGTTCATCGTCAAGATTGATTACAAAGGGTACAATGTCATTTAAAACAAAACCTCCATTGTAATCGAATCCGGCTTCAGAATCAGCTTCTTCTCCGCTGTCCGTGCCCTGGACCGATGGTTCAGTATCGGATTCGTTATCATAAAGGAGAGAATCAGTGAAATAATTCTCAAACCCTTTAAATGGTTGCTTATCCGCGACCACTGTCCTGACTCTACCATCTGTGTCGACATATTTCAGACACTGATGGAGAGTGGAAGGAATTATAACATTACTATGGATCCAAGGCCGACCCAGTAGTAAGTTATATGATGTCTCAGCATCAATCACGTAACACGTGACCTCCGTCTTCAGATCACTGTAGGCGTATAAAATTGCCTATAGGTCCCTTAGCACAGCTCGACACGGTGATTCGACAAAATCAACGAAACATCGAGTGACGAGGCGACGAAGTCAACAAATTGCACGCGATCAACAGAATGCATTCGCGAGCGGAATCAATCCAACGGTTCGGGGAGTCAATAAGTCGTCCAACCATAGAACGGATTTGAACTCAAACACCAAGGTGGACTTACTGCCAAATCAAGATCCAGACTGTCAAATCAAGTCCGGATAGATCAACCACACAACCAAATCAAGTCCGAACAACAGAGAACCGGAAACAACGGGAAACGACGGAACCCAAACACCCGGGGGGACTCGGCCGAAACCGAGCCACCCCAAGGTGGCTCGGCCCAAGCCGAGCCACCCCAAGGTGGCTCAGTGGCCGAGCCACCTCAGGGTGGCTCGGCCAAGGCCGAGCCACCCTAGGGTGGCCGAGCCACCCAGGGTGGCTCGGCATGAGCCGAGCCACCTTGAGGTGGCCGGTTCCCCCCCCTTGTGTGTGTTAGCCACACGTGCACACGGGCACAATGAAGAGAGGCTATAAATAGAGGAGGGGGTGTTTCATTTTAAAAGGGTTGGATTTTGGAGGAGGCGAAGCCCTGCTGAATTGGAGACTCAGATCTAAAAAAGATCAGAACTTTAAGACTTTGAAGACTTGCTCATCCAGATCTGGTGCTCGGCGATCATCAACGTCAAATAAGGCAGGTGTTCGAGAGGAACCGGATCTCAGATCTCAGATCTACGTAGGTACACTCCGGATCAAAGCTTGGTTCTTTGATCCTGAGATTGGAGCGGTTGTTTCCTTGGTGAAACAATCCCTCCCGGCTATTATTTCCTTGGTGAAATAGTACCCATTATACTGCATAGATCCGACCGGATCTAGATCTCGTGGTGGTTCACGGATAAACCCCGGCGCAGGCAAACAACCCACGCAAGCGAGCGACCGCAAAACAGGAGCTCATGATTTATTCGACAAACAAGGAAACAAAGTTGTAATTTTCATTTGATTTTCATTGTAACCAGATCTTATAAAAAGACCGGATCTTTGTAATCGATAAACTATTACAAGAGTGTACAATGACATCAGTAATGAAGAAAGCAACAAATTTTCCCATGAACAATCTGGCGACCACAGTGGGAGCCACCGATCTCGCTGTCGAGATCGTTGCGTCGCAGCCGCGGATCTCAATCCTGGTCGTGGAGGAGGTCGAATACGAGTTCGATCAGCAAAAGTTCGAGGCGTACTTGTCGTCCTCATCCGGATCAACCTCCCCCCGCAAGTCCAAGAAGTTCTCCTCCAGAAGAAAAGTTCGTTGGTACGAAGAAGTTGAAGCTACCAACGAAGATCTCGCCCCGCTGGATACCGAAGCTGCATTGGGTGAGGTCTCTCCAACTTCTAACCAGGTCAGATCCGCTCTGGCCAAATCCTCCGTTGCCGAGGGCGTGGTGACTCTCTCAAAGAGAGCCCGCCAAAGGCAATGTCAACGCCTTGTGAAACAATTCGCAAAGGAAATGGAATCTGTGGACGGGATCCGCTACAACACGGATCTGAAGAACAGAAGAGGCAAGCAGCCTCAACAACAGATGAGTGGCAACTCCTCCAAGCCGCCAACCAACGAATGGATCCGCGTCAAACGAAATCGTTCAACACTTGAGGAGCGCATTCACAAGCGCCGCGCACTCTCAGCGCAAGCACGGGCTCAAGTCCAAGAAGCCTGTAGAAGGTTGAAGAAGGAGATGGCCAAGAAGCCGCCACCAACCCGCCAAATATGGAAGCCGAAGTCTGAAACCGCAACTCAGGCTAAGGAACAATCAATACAGCCTTCAAAACGAGTTCAACCTCCCGAACCATCCCAGAGAAGGAGGTCAATCTTGGAGCGCCTCGGCCTACTTCCCGATGGACGACGCAAAGCTCCAGTTCAAGAACGTTTGGGCCCGATGAAGAAGCCCCGAACGGCTCAACATGCTGGGGGTCGCCGTCATTCTTAGCATGACAAGGAGTTCAAAGCAGCTGTGCACGCCAATTTGCGCATCGAAGTCCAGGAGTCCGCTGAGAACACACGCCCACAAAGGCATGTTTCGAGGCGCGTAACTTTTGAAAGCCCAAAGAAAGTAGGTCTCCCTCAAAAGGAAACGTTGTCGTCCGATGACGATGACGTTATACCTGAGAGATCGTACCAACACACGATAGGTTGCTCCGACTTTCATACGGACGAGCTGTACTATCGTGCTGGGGGTACGAGCAGAGCCAGAAAGAGAAGTCCTCATAGGCTCGAAGCTCAATGCCCCTGTGCCAAGCTCATTCGGGCGGTACTGTCTGAATGCAACTGCGTCAAGGCAGTCCCCGAGAGAGTCTCGGTGTTCGAAAGGCTCAGCACTGAAACGCCAAAGCCAAAGCCTAGGCGTTTCCGACGAAGAAGAGCGGTGGATGAAAACAGAGAATTTCCGAGGGTCACCGCTAATATGACCAGCAAAGGGATATCAGCACGGGATGATCTCGAGTCGATTCTGAAAGCATCCCGGCGTCTAACCCGTCTGCAGTCCGGAGCCATCACACGAGGAACTTATGGCAGGGTTCGGATAAGACCACCTTCAGAAGATGAAGAATCGGATGCTTGCTCTGCGGTTGCGTCTGACAACACCGTATCCAGCGAAGGAGAACCCCGCGAGTCATTCATGATAAGCGCGGAACAAGTGGCCAAGATGCTCGAAGAAGCCATGGCGAAACAACAGGAGAGCTTTAGGCTCGAGATGCAGATGGCCATGCAGACTATGAAAGAGATGCATGAGCAACAAATCCAGGCATTGAGGAACCAACAAGGTGAACCAAGTCGTCATAACCAGAACAATCTGGAAGATGAGGACACAGGTGCAAATGAAACTCGTAACGCCAATAACCCTCTCGTCAATGCAGGGGGTGGTAACGAGGATGCCAACGAAGGTACAGGTGAAAACCTGAAGATCAAAAACCTCGAGAATAAGATCAATACGTTGATTTCTGCTCAAGAGGTGAAGAAGACGGGCATTCCTTGTCCATACCCAAAAGAGTGGGAATCAATCCCCTATCCGAAGAAGTTTAGTTTAATCAACTTCACGCCATTCGATGGGAAGGGTTCCCCCACTCAGCATTTGATTTACTTCAAATCGCACTTGGGTGTTATCTCCGGCAATGAGCCTCTGATGGTGTGGTCATTCGTTGGCACTCTTCGCGGAGCCGCCTTCGATTGGTATCGCCGCCTCAAGCCAGGAAGCGTGAATAGCTGGGACGACATGGAGACAAAATTCCTCGCTAACTTCTTCGACGACGACACCGAGATATCCATCGGAACTTTGCTCGACGAGAAGCAAAAGGACGGGGAACCGGTCGAAACCTTCGTCAAGAGATTCCGGAACAAAGCGTTGAATTGCCGGGACCTGATCACTGAGGAGTTCATTCTCCAGACTTGCCACAATAACCTCGCATTGGACGTGTTGGAAGTAATGGGAACAGCACCGTCCAACACTTGGAAAGACTTGAAGGTCCGAGGGGAACAAGCCGAACGCTTCCTCCGAAGGAAGAAGGCCGAGAGGAGTCAATCGACGACAAATCCTCCGAACTCGAACTTCGCCTCCCGTGGTAAGGGCAAGACACCCGCAACGACTGTCGATGCTAATCAAACATCGCAACAGCAGTCCCGGAGGTAGCAAAAGACTTCGGATCAGAGGCCTCAAAAAGAGTACTCCTTCAAGGACGAAGATGTTCCAGCCATCTTCAAATCCCTCATTGACAATAACAAGATCAAGCTCCCACCGATCACGAATCAGGAGGAAGCTGACGATATTGCGGATACGAAGTACTGCGCATACCACAGGAGGATCCTTCACCCAACCAAGGCGTGCTTTACACTCAAGAATAGCATCCAGACCTTGGTTGAAGCCGGTGTCATAACGCTAGAGTGAGCCAGTTGAAAACGACATATACTCCGACCGGTATAAGAGTATAAACTGCTTCCTGAAACTCCGAAGAGTATACGAGTATAAACTGCTTCTCAATCCTCCGACCGGTATAAGAGGTTAAACTGCTCCCTGATACTCCAATAGGTATATGAGTCTAAACTATTTCCACGGGAAGTTCCTGGAGAATGCCATGCGGGGTATTCTTAAGGATAACCCGATCATGCAGCTGATACAATGATACACCCAGTTTTGCAAAGAAAGCTGGGGGTGGATAATTCATGTAACGGGAAGTTCCCAGAAGAATGTTAAATGTAATATTCTTAGGGATAACCCGGTCATGATAAATAAAGTGATAAACACTAAACTCCTAATTTCCGAACACTCTTTTGCTGAGATGAAATCCGATCACTTCGTTGGATCAATTTTCCCTCACAAAACTCTCATTGGTGTTTGACGACTCATAGTCTCCACCACAGAATCCCCCACCGATCAAACTAATTGACGGTGGGTCAACTAAAATTCCTTTCGGTAAAATCCACTCAAACTTTTGATGTATCTGTGCACTCAACACTCCTATTTTTAGAGTCCGGATATAATACTTGGAATTTTGATATCAATCCTTAACGAATTGTCAAACCCCTTTGTGTTAAGTCCTTATAACTTAACACCAAGAATACCCCCTTTGAGTGATTTGTACGAATCAACATTCCTACGGTGATTTGTACTCTCACTCTCCTTTTTCACTTGGTCAAACCTTCCTACAGTTAGGACCAAAACCAAAATTCCCTCTCGATTCCTTCAATGAACGAGAGGTCCACTTTCAAATTGAGC
>BQKN01060659.1:0-11736 GCA_022839385.1 Asparagus kiusianus | reverse complement strand
GAGAGGTCCACTTTCAAATTGAGCGATCAAACCTTCCTACAGTTAGGGTCATCTCAAACTCCCGCTTGGTCAAACCTTCCTACAGTTAGGACCACAACCAAAATCCCCTCTCGATTCCTCCAATAAACGAGAGGTCCACTTTCAAATCGAGTGATCAAACCTTCCTACAGTTAGGGTCATCTCAAACTCTCGCTTGGTCAAACCTTCCTACAGTTAGGACCAAAACCACAATTCACTCTCGATAAACGTGAAATTTATCTTTACCTCGGTAATCAAACCTTTCGACAGTTAGGGTTATCCGAATCTCTTCGATTCTCGGAGTGGAGATCCCACTCTCAGTTTCACCTTTCCGGATTCTGGGGGTGGAGATCCCACCTCGAGTCTCCTTTCCAACTGGGAATAGAATATAAATTTCTTCCTTCCCACACCAATCATTTTCCAAGAATTTTGGATTCATTCTAGGTATTTTATCCCGAAACCTAAGCAGGGATAAGTCTGCGCCTAACACGCGCTGCCGATTTAGTCTTTTTCCGCAGAAAAAGACACCAGAGTTCGATTCTGGGGTATTTTATCTTGAAACCTAAGCAAGGATATGCCGACGCCTAACACGCGCCGCCGGTTAGTTCTTAACCGTCAAAAAGAACACTCATCTGTATATTCAACATTGTGGCAGGTTGATTAATAACACCAAAATCCATGCTTTACACGCGTGGGGAATTTTATCCTGAATCCTAAGAAAGGATAAGTCGACGCCTAACACGCGTCGCCGGTTTAGTCTTTCACCGATTGAAGAAGACACCAGAATCCGATTCTGGGGACCTTTATCCCGAAGCCTAAGTAGGGATAAGTCAACGTCTAATACACATTGCTGGGTAGCCTATTCCCATAACAACGGCGAAGTCTACGTATTCAAAGTCGTAGCACAAAGTCTTAAGAGGATTCACCCTCTTAGCACAATGTAACATGCGGAACGGAGTTAGACAATCCGCATGCTAGCCCGACTCAAACGGTAGTCGGTAAAGGTTAATCAAATCCGTTAGAGGCTGAGGGTTAGCCAAAAATCCTAAAGCCGACACCTAACACGTGTCGCCGGGTAGCCTATTCCCGTAACAAATGGTAAAGTCTATGTATTCAATATCATAGCACAAAGTCTAAGGGAGTTCATTCCTTTAGCACAACGTCACATGCGGAACGGATTAAAACAATTCGCATGTAAGCCCGATTCAAACGGTAATCGGTAAGAGCACGTCAAATCCGTTGAAGGCTGAGGATTTGCCAAAAATCCTATGTCAACGTCTCATACACGTTGCTGTTTAGTCTTTTCACGGGAGAAAGACGAAGTCTACGTATTCAATATCGTAGCACTAAAAGGGTTAACTCTTTTAGCTTAACGTCACATGCGGAACGGAATTAAACAATCCGCATGCTAGCCCGACTCAAACGGTAGTCGGTAAAGGCTAATCAAACCCGTTGATGGCTGGGAATTTGCTAAAAATTCTATAAATACGAGTCATTGACGCATCAATTTTATGAATTGGTCTCGTGACTCAAGTATCTGCCATGCTCCAATACCTTAAGAGCTTAAACTGTGTATACTCCAGAAGACGTACGAGTATAAACTGTGTCGGACGTCGAACAATACGTCGCAATGAAGCCTGGACGCTGGACAACGCGTCACAAAGAAGCTCAAACGCTGAACAACGCGTTGTAAATGAAGATTCAACGCCGTCAATCGATGATCAGTTCTATGTTGAAGCAACCAACTCGAGCTAAAAAGTCAAGAAATCAAGAATCGACTTCAAGTTCAAAATTTCGACAACGGTTAGACAATAAATGCAGCACCGGAATCCTTACAGACGTTCGACAAAGCACCGAATAGCCTGAAGGAATTGAAGGAATCTAGAACAGAAGCCATTCTAAAGTCCCGCTACGCCGACTGAAGGTTGGGACAATCACATCCAAAGTATTCCAGACTCTTCTATAAAAGAACGAGACTGAAATACTTTGGAGGGGGTATCTGTAGGCGTATAAAATTGCCTATAGGTCCCTTAGCACAGCTCCACACGGTGATTCGACAAAATCAACGAAACATCGAGTGACAAGGCGACGAGGTCAACAAATTGCACGCGATCAACAGAATGCATTCGTGAGCGGAATCAATCCAACGGTTCTGGGAGTTAATAAGTCGTCCAACCATAGAACGGATTCAAACTCAAACACCAAGGTGGACTTACTGCCAAATCAATATCCAGACTGTCAAATCAAGTCCGGATAGATCAACCACACAACCAAATCAAGTCCGAACAACAGAGAACCGAAAACAACGGGAAACGACGGAACCCAAACACCCGGGGGGACTCGGCCGAAACCGAGCCACCCCAAGGTGGCTCGGCCCAAGCCGAGCCACCCCAAGGTAGCTCGGTGGCCGAGCTACCTCAGGGTGGCTCGGCCAAGGCCGAGCCACCTCAGAGTGGCTCGGCATGAGCCGAGCCACCTTGAGGTGGCCGGTTCCCCCCCCCTTGTGTGTGTTAGCCACACGTGCACACGGGCACAGTGAAGAGAGGCTATAAATAGAGGAGGGGGTGTTTTATTTTAAAAGGGTTAGATTTTGGAGGAGGCGAAGCCCTGCTGAATTAGAGACTCAGATCTAAAAAAGATCAGAACTTTAAGACTTTGAAGACTTGCTCATCCAGATCTGGTGCTCGGCGATCATCAACGTCAAATAAGGCAGGTGTTCGAGAGGAACCGGATCTCAGATCTCAGATCTACGTAGGTACACTCCGGATCAAAGCTTGGTTCTTTGATCCCGAGATTGGAGTGGTTGTTTCTTTAGTGAAACAATCCCTCCCGGCTATTATTTCCTTGGTGAAATAGTACCCGTTATACTGCGTAGATCCGACCGGATCTAGATCTCGCGGTGGTCCACGGATAAACCCC
The DNA here is from genome assembly GCA_022839385.1 of Asparagus kiusianus. Taxonomy (NCBI): domain Eukaryota; kingdom Viridiplantae; phylum Streptophyta; class Magnoliopsida; order Asparagales; family Asparagaceae; genus Asparagus; species Asparagus kiusianus. The sequence continues at coordinate 8,799 of BQKN01060659.1, read as the reverse complement.
GGCGCAGGCAAACAACCCACGCAAGCGAGCGACCGCAAAACAGGAGCTCGTGATTTGTTCAACAAACAAGGAAACAAAGTTATAATTTTCATTTGATTTTCATTGTAACCGGATCTTATAAAAAGACCGGATCTTTGTAATCGATAAACTATTACAAGAGTGTACAATGACATCAGTAATGAAGAAAGCAACAAATTTTCCCGCGAACAATCACCCATTTGACATTTTATCCGGATCTTTCCCAAAGGCCTTGATCCGCTGGTGTTGAATCCGTAAATGACAGTGCCTGTAGACGCCAATTTGCTGACTGGAATGCCGAGGCTATGCATCAGGCGAAGCGGCATAATACTCACAGCGGAACCCGGATCCACTTGGATTCGGTTGACTTCGCTGGAGCCAATGTACCCGATGAAATACAGGGGTCGATCATGATTATAATTCTTCGTCTGCATATCCTCTTTGGTGAAGGTAATGCAGGGAAGGTTCTTAGCCGCTATATTACATTGTTGAACTAACAGTTCTGGCTCTTCCGGCACCGGCTTGACCCGAGTAAGGAATGCTTCTGAATCGGCCAAGGCCTCTTGTAAGGCTTCCCTTGTCTCCTTAGACAACCACAGCAACTCATACAACGTTATCCGCGCTGGAATATTAGCTAGTTGAGCCATAATATCGAAGATGCGCGGAGTGTTCGAGCTCTCCGGTTTATCTCTTCCAATCGGACGATTGAAACGAGACTGCTTCGGATTCTGAACCTCCTGGGGTCTCTTTTCTTTCTGCTTATCCACCGGCTGTCGTCGAGCCTCTTCAACCGGTTTAGGAATCGCAATCACCCCCAGCTCTGTGAGAGTTTTGGCTGGTCCCCGTTTAGTCACCCCCTGCTCTGCTAACTGATCACTAGGTGACGGATAGTTGAAGTGGTACTGGTTTTCGCTTCTGGTGGCAAAAACTTCTTGTTCTTCTTCGGAGAGCGGGAAGGTAGGAGCTTCATCACCATCCTCTTCGAAGATTGCGGAAGTAGCGTTGCAGGACTTGCCTTTACCCTTTTTGGTCAAGGAAGTCGCCCATTGCTCATCTTCAATCAGATCCGGATGAACCCAGAGGATTTCGCCGTTCGGGGCTGTGTGTGGCACAAGTCCCTTTTGGCGCTGTCCATATGGGTCATCATTCACCGTCTTCATTCCCACTTCCCTTTTGGCACTGTCCATATGGGTCATCATTCACCGTCTTCATTCCCACTTTGGTGACGCGTTTCGGCTCGAACCATGTTGTGGGCACCGATCCAAAGCTGATTGATACTGCATTTGCTCCCACATTCTTGGCAGGCTTCGGGGTTATGACCCCTACGTTAATTAACGCCTGGATCTTATCTTTGAGGTGGTAGCATGACCTCGTAGGGTGATGGATCGCTCTATGGTACCCGCAGTACTTCGGATCCGTCACTTTGCTGGCCCCTTCTTGATCTACGATCGTCGGCAACTGGATTTTGTTGTTCTCCAACAAGTATTTGAAGATGCCGGGGACCTCATCATCTTTGAAGGAGTAAACTTTGGGAAACCTTAGCTCCGAAGATTTCTGCTACTGAGGCCGTTGTTGTCGCTGCTGCTGTTGCTGAGGTTACAATTGAAAGGTTTGGTTAGCATCAACTGCATTAGCATGTGCCTTACCTTTCCCCCTCGGGTTGAAATTCTACGTTGGAGCATTCGCCGCTTGTTGGCCTCTTTCCGCCTTCTTTCTTCTGAGGAATCGCTCAGCTTGCTCCCCTCGGACCTTCAGATCCTTCCACGTTTTGGATGGTGCTGTCCCCATTGCTTCCAGCACGTCCAAGGAAAGATTGTTGTGGCAGGTCTAGAGAATGAACTCCTCGGTGATGGGGTCCCTGCAATTCAACGCCTTGTTCCGGAACCTCTTGACGAAGGTGTCGACTAACTCCCCGTCTTTCTGTTTCTCGTCTAGCAACGATCCGATAGATATCTCGATGTCGTCGTCGAAGAAATTGGTGAGGAACTTAGTCTCCATATCGTCCCAGCTGTTCACGCTACCTGGCTTGAGGCGGCGATACCAATCGAAGGCGGCTCCGCGAAGAGTGCCAATGAAGGACCGTCCCATCAGAGGCTCATTGCTAGAGATGACCCCCAAATGTGATTTGAAGTAAATCACATGCTAAGTGGGTGAACCCTTCCCATCAAACGGCGTGAAGTTGATTAAATTGAACTTCGCCGGATATGGGATTGATTCCCATTCTCTTGGGTATGGACAAGGAATGCCCGTTTTCTTCACCTCTTGAGTAGAAATCAACGTATTGATCTTGTTCTCGAGGTTTTTGATCTTCAAACTTTCACCTGTGTTTTCATTAGCACAATTCTGAGGTGGAAGCGTGGCGTTGTGACTAGCATCCTCATTACCACCCCCTGCATTGACGGGCGGATTGTTGGTATTGCGAGCTTCATCCGTATCCGTGTGCTCATCTTTCTGAACGACCTGGTTACGACGGCTTGGTTCACCTTGCTGGTTCGTCAGTGCCTGGATTTGTTGCTCATGCATTTCTCTCATATTCTGCATGGCCATCTGCATTTCGAACCTGAAGCTCTCCTGTTGTTTGGCCATGGCTTCTTCGAACATCTTGGCCACTTGTTCCGCGCTTATCATGAATGACTCACGGGGTTATCCTTCACTAGATACGGTATTGTCAGATGCAACTACCGAGCCAGCATATGATTCTTCATCTCCTGAAGGTAATCTTGTCCGAACCCTACCATACGTTGTACGAATGATAGCCCCGGACTGCAGACGAGTTACACGTCGGGGCACCTCTGGAATCGTCTCGGGATTGTCCTGTGCCGATGTTCCTTTGCTGGTCATATTGGTGGTGACCCTCGGAAATTCTCCATCTTCGACCACCGTTCTTCGATGGAAACACCTATGCCTTGGTTTTGGCACTTCAGTACTAAGCCTTTTGAAAACTGAAACTCTTTCAGGGACTGCCTTAATGCAGTTACACTCAGACAATACCGCCCGGATGAGTTTGGAACAAGGGCATTGAGTTTCTAGCCTTCGAGGACCTCTCTTTCTGGCTTTGCTCGTACCCCCAACACGATAGTACAACTTGTCAATTTGATCGGAGTAACCTATCGTGTGTTGGCACGATTTCTCAGGTATAACGTCATCGTCATCAGACGATAATGTTTCCTTCTGAGGGCGAACTGCCTTCTTCGGGCTTTCGAGAGTCACGCGCCTCGAAACATGCCTTTGTGGGCGTGAATCCTCAGCGGGCTCCTGGACTTCAATACGCAGCGTAGTACGCTTAGTCGTCCTGATTTCTTTGTCATGTTGAGGGTTGCGACGACCCCCAGCATATTGAATTGTTCGGGGCTTCTTTATTGGACCCAAACGTTCTTGGACTGGAGCTTTGTTTGGCTTCTCGGGAAGTGGACCGAGGCGCTCCAAGACTGACTTCCTTCTTTGGGATGGTCCTGTGGGATCCCCCAGAGCAGTTGTGGAAATCATCGGCGATTTGGGTTGGTTCGCCGGAAGTTGAACTCTTGAAGGCTGCAGTTGTTGCTCCTTAGCCTGAATCGCCGCTTCAGACTTCGGTCTCCAAACTTTGTGAGTTGGTGGCGGTTTCTTGACCACTTCTTTCTGCAGCTTTCTACGGGCTTCCTTGACTTGAGCCCGTGCCTGCGCTGATAGTGCATGGCGCTTGCGAATGCGCTCCTCCAGCATTGAACGATTCCGTTTGACACGGACCCATTCGTTCGTTGGCGGCTTGGAGGAGCTACCATTCATTGATTGTTGAGGCTGTTTTCCTCTATTGTTCTTCAGATCCGCGTTGTAGCGGATCCCGTCAACAGACTCCATTGCCTTTGCGAATTGTTTCGCAAGGCGTTGACGTTGCCTTTGGCGGGCTCTCTTCGAGAGAGTCACCACGCCCTCTGCGGTGGAAGGGTTGGCCAGAGCAGATCTGACCTGGTTGGGAGTTGGAGGAATCTCACCCGATGCGACTTTGGCATCAAACAGGGCGAGATCTTCGTTGGTATTTTCGACATCTTCATACCAACGAGTTTTTCTCCTGGCGGAGAACTTCTTGGACTTGCGGGGGGGAGGTAGATCCGGACGAGGACGACAGGTATTCCTCAAACTTCTGCTGGTCAAACTCGTATTCGACCTCCTCCATGACCGGGATTGAGATCCACGGCTGCTACGCTTCGATCTCGGCAGCGAGATCGTCGGCTCCCACTGTGGTCGCCAGATTGTTCGCGGGAAAAATCGTAGCTTTCTTCACTGATTCCATTGCTATCTCAAATAACTGTTTTTCGGTTACAAAGATCCGGTCTTTTTATAAGATCCGATTACAATGAAGATCAAATAAAAGAAATAAAAATTACAACTTTTTCTCCTGTTTGTCTAACAAATCACGAGCTCCTGTTTTGTGATCGCTCGCTTGCATGGGTTGTTTGCCTGCGCCGGGGTTTATCCGTGGACCACCGCGAGATCTAAATCTGGTCGGATCTACGCAGTACAATGGGTATTATATCACCAAGGAAATAATAGTCGGGGGGGATTAGTTCACCAAGGAAATAATCGCCCGATTCTCAGGATCAAAGATCAAGCTTTGATCCGGAGTATGCCTGCGTAGATCTGAGATCCGATTCCTCTCGAACTCTTGCCTTATATGGCGTAGACGATCGCCGAGCACCGGATCTAGAAGAGCAAGTCCTCGAAGTCCCAAAGATTGGATCTTTTTAAGTTCTGAGCCTCGAATCCAGCAGAGCTTCGCCTCTCCAAAATTTCTAACCCTTGAAAATGAGCCCAAGCCCCTCTATTTATAGGTCACCTTCACTGTGCCCGTGCACAGGTGGCCGAACCACTGAGCCACCTCAAGGTATTGGTTTTGCCGTTTTCCGTTTTCCGGTTCTGTGGTTGATTTGTTCGGACCTGATTCGTTGACCTGATTTGGCAGTAAATCCGGTTCCCGATTTGGCAGTAAATCCACTTTTGAATTTGAGTCCGAAATTAATCTTAAATCGATCGTGATTCGTTCGAGTCCACTCTTGGTCGGATGACTCGTTGATTCCTCAACCGTTAGCTTGATTCCGTACGCGAGTGGATTTATTCCGTTGTTTGCGTGTGGTTCGTTAGCCTTGTAGCCTCGTTAATCCGCTTCGTCGCGTATCACTTGGCTTTGGTGTTGTGGACTAACGATCGTGTTTGGATACGTTGCCCGATGGTTGGTTTGATGTCGTCGAGCTGTGTTAAGTGACCTATAGGCAGTTTTATACGCCTACAACATACAAACAAGACAATGAGAACACATATTAATATGTTATTTATGAAACAAGTGTCTCATTACACAAACATAAAAACATAGTGTATAAAAAATAGATTTATGAAAGCAAATGAACGAGGAAAACATGAGAACCATGAAAAAAGTTTTCAAGTGAAAACAAATCAGTCAAATAAAATCATAAATTAAGATTTGAGTCCAAAAACAATGTTTGATCAAAAAGGAGAATTTTCTTTGTATAACTTGATCAAACCACTTATAGAATACATTATAAGACACGAATAGATGATCCATAAGCACAAACACATAAATATCATCATATAAGTGAAATATAATAAATTCAAAGCAACAAATTAAAACATAATTTTAAGAGAGGCAACAATATCAAGCTCTTGTGCTTGTTTCAACCCATATAATCATTTTAGCACCCGGTAAACATGATTTGGGAAATAAACACCCAATAAACCCGGGGGTTACATAAATACAAACATCTCATCAAAACAAAACCAATAAAAAAAATTGTTTTCATATTCTAAGTTTTTAAAACACATTTTTCATAACCAAGAAAAGCAAAAAGAAAAATACTAAAATTATTGGTTTAGAATCAAATTTGTTTTGGTACCCAAGAATTCTTGGTACCAAGAGATTTAGGGACATGACCCCTGTAAATAAAGCTCAAAGCCCTAGGGTTATGAACCATTTTGGGCACATTTGGTGCACTAACCCGATCATAACAATAATTGCTCAAATAACCCTTCCGATTATAATTTATGCAATGAAAGTGACTCATTTATTTTTGTGGACCATATGCTCGTGCACGGGAACCATTTGCAAATAAAGATTGTCTTCTAGAAATATTTTGCAAATGAGAAACATTCTTAAACAATGGTCTATTTGGAACATATTACAACTTAGAAGCTTTTTGCATATCAAAACAGAATTTAGCAAGATGTCCAAACCTACCACAAACATCACATTTAAAAGCATGTGGTCTACTAGAAGCATTTGGCAAATAAGATTTCTTTTTCAAATCAAAACAATATTCGGCCAAATGACTAAAACGACCACAAAGATCACACTTGAACACACTAGCATGCTTATGATGAACTTTGTGAGAATGAGCATGTGAATGTGTAAGTATACAAGATGAAGAAGCTACATGAGATGCACAAGGAGCATTAGCATTCTTATGTTTGTGTGCATCATAGCAAAATTTAGATAAATGACCTTTTCGGTCGCAAATAGAGCATTTGTAAACTTTGTTATATATGTGTGCATAATGAGTGGATGATGACTTAGACTTGGCACACATATCCATAAGCCTCTTAGATTATTAATGCATGTTTTTAAAGTTGAATCTAAAGATGAAATGCGTTTATTCACAAGATTTAATTTTTCATTTTTAGGCACATATGTATTTTTATTAGAAATAGAACATAAATAGTCATTTATAAAAGAAGCAGTATTATTTTGTATGTTCTCTACTTCTAACATGATATTATTTTTGTCATGAGTCAAGTTAGCAATATCCAATTTCAAATTATTATTTTCCAAATTTAGCATATCATTATTTTCTTTAAAAGCATCATTCTCTTGAGAAATGATATCAAATTTGGAAGCTAACTTCTCATGATCGGATTTTAAACCTTCATGCTTGCTTTGTAAATCAATAAAATTTTTATGCAATTTGTTATAGGCATGCAATAATTTTTTACTAGCACAGGCGAGTTCATCAAAAGATAATTCATATTTGGATTCGAACTCGCTTATCACACTAGGGCTATCACCTAGTGGTCGTGTGTATAATTATGCTCCACACTCACTTGAAGAAGAATCCTCCAAACTACGTCGGATTTCCTCCAAGTTGCCTTTATGTACTTCTACAAATTTTCATAAATTGTAAGCACTATCAAAATGAACAAATTTGTTAGAAAAGGATGAGTTAAAAATATTAAGCAAAAATTCTAACAAAAGCTTGTTCATTATAAACATTCTATGATCATTTTTACACACTTGGATTTCTCCGTAGTAGGTACAAAATAAGCATCATCTATAATTTCCCATAAATCGAAGTGTCTAGATTGAACAAAAAGTTTATATCTAACACACCACTGGGCATAGGAGAAATTATCTAATATATGAGTAATATTGATGGTATAACCTAAACAAGGTGCACCGTGCATATCCATAATGTTATATATATGCAATCAATATACAAATAAAATCAAAACAAGATTAGCACAAAAAGATAACTTGGATCTTTAACTCAAGGCGATTAGACCTTAAATCAAAGAGAACCAAGCTCTGATACCAATTGTTAGCCCTAAGGTCGCTATGAAAGAACCCTAGAGGGGGGATGAATAAGGTTTATGCTAATCTAATCCGATTTAATGCCAATTAAAACTTACTAACAAATATCCTAGCAAATATGATATGTAATAAGATATATATGCAAGGATAAGTAAACTAAGCAAGGGCAAACAGTATAGTGGAAGAAATAAACAAGATGCAATATGCGATATAAGATGAACACAAAATTAAGTGCGCCAATGCAATCACAAACAAACAATATGTTCACGAGGTTCGGTCCCTACGACCTACGTCCCCGCTCCTCACCTCGAGGAGATCTCCACTATCACGACACATCCGGTTTGGAAGCCGGAACTTCTCTACACACTCGGTTATCAAGTCAACCGACAACTCTTATAAAATCTCACAATATACATACACAAGCTACAACCTCAAGTGTTGGCCCTCACGTATCGCCTCCCTCAAGTGCTCGGAATTATCACCTCTCACTAGGCCACCGACGCCACTCCTCTCGGTATCGACTACGTCCTCACCACACACTCCTCTCGGTGTACAAGTGTATTGCAAAATGATCTACACAATTAAGGCTCACAACAAATAATTGTTCTCTAAACAAGGTGAGAACTCAATTAGGCTCAACTCAAAGTCACAAACCCCACAACCCAAATTATACTATGAATGTAAATACTATAAGCTCAATAGGTTGTGTGTGAACAAAGAGATTCAATAAAAACAATTTAACTAAACTCAATATAAATCTAGCTTATGGAAATTAGAAACAAAACAATAAATAGCTAGAATGAGTTTAGGAAAACTTCTCTATAGATCAAGAGAGAGAGAGAGAGAGAGATGAGTTGAAGCTCAAACACCAAAGGATTATCTCTTCTTCCTCTTGTGAAGTTATCTTCACAAAACCGAAACTTTGAAACAAGGCTTTAAACACCTTTAAACAAACTTAAACCCTTGTTAAACTTGATTAAAACATTTTCTTCGATTGATGAAGAGCTGAAGGCAATGGGGTATTTATGCCCACTCAAAACATTAGCCAAAACACAAGCAAAAAGACCAAAAAACCCAAAAACAAACAAAATAGAAAACTAGCCGTTACTGTGCAACGGCTCTCTGATAAGTTGACTTATGAGTCGACTCATGAGTCGACTTATTGTTCGCGGGAAAAATCGTGTCTTTCTTCATTGATTCCATTGTAC
>BQKN01060656.1:52662-89128 GCA_022839385.1 Asparagus kiusianus | reverse complement strand
TAGTTGACGAAGTCTTGATTGTCTCTATCTAATTGTTATTTTAATCTATATCTTTTAGATGAACCATGACTCTAAACACTCGAGTGGTTCATCAAGGAAATGCACGGTCTTCGCTGAGCTATTGTCTAGTCCAATCTTATTGTAATCATTAAATTCACATCCATTATCTATAATGCTAAAATCGGATATGCATATAATATGTGCGCAAATAAATAAACAGATGTATATATGCAAATACAAAATAGATATGAAAAAACCAGGTAATATTAAAATAGTTCATGTAATACAAGAGCATTCATTAATATATTCATTATATCTAAAATCCTAAGATTAGACATCTTGATCATCAAAATTAACCTTAAATTCATTAATCTAAGGATCAAAACTAATATGTCAGATACGGATCCGAATATCTTGGATACATATCCGAATATTCAATTGCATAACCATATACATAATCATGTTCTATGTTCTATCGGTTATATATTTTAGTAACCATATCCGACAGATATAAATATTTTCTGGATACAAATATTTCGAAGCCTATAATGCTTACTGTCTAAAACTTCCACTATGTTCCAATCAGAACATGCTAGCAAAAAAACTCGCTGTTAACACCCAGATCAAAAGAAGAGCTTGATAAGATAGAAAAAGATTCCCAAGGTTACAAGCATAACCTCATTTGGTAGACAATTTTCTTCTTTTCCTTCAAAAAACGAAATAATTTAAGCGTTCAGGCATGCACAAGTCAAGTGTACAAATCTACACAAATGAGTCAAACTTATCTCTGAAATCTACATGTACACCTTATCTTTCCATCTTCAGCATTTCAACAGAAACCAAGATCCTCAAATTTAAATTCAATCAACCCTTTTTTCTCCCAACCTAGCTAAGACAGCGTCAAAAAAACACTGAAAATTACAAAGAGTTAGGGGCACGAGAAAACAAAACCAAGGGTCAGTTGTTTTTTGCATAATGACCAGTCTTTCTTCTGTGCCTGCTAAAAGCAGACACATATCTAAATGTCAAGTCACATTCTGTGCATCGATAAGGCCTCTCTCCTGTGTGAATCCTGAGATGCTCTGTTCTTGCCCACTCCCACTTGAATGACATTTTGCAATCTTTCCATGGACATTTCAGGGGTCTATCCTCATTATGGACTCTCTGGTGCTTCATCAAATCCTTGTGGGACTTGAACAGTTTTCTACACTCTCTGTATATACATCGGTTTTGCATGTGAAGTCTCAAATCTGACTTCCTATGAAATTTCGAGAAGCAACTCTCAATACCACACTTGTAGGACTCCTCTAGCTTGGCTTTGTTTAGTCCTCTTTTTATTTTAGATGTTTCCCCATTATGCTCCACTGTTAGAATGTCCATCTTTACTGGTGTCGTACTTGCTTGTCTCATTCTTGGCCGTAAGCCCTCACAGGGGCTACGAATAAAGTTGCCATTAGAACTCTGTTTGCCTTCTGCAATAGACTTTTCTTCTGTGTAAGTGCAGGTCAAGGTTTTATTACGCTTGGGAGGACTTTCTTCTTTTTGATCTTCTTTCTTTCTTTTGGTTCTTCGTCTCACATAGTGTATAACATTTGCAGTAAGTTTTTTATTACAGCCTTCGACAGCATGCTCTTTATTCTTAACAGATTCCTGGACTTCAGAACTTCTAGCCACAGAAACACCAATGAGATTTGATGAATTCACTGAGCTATTATCCACTGCTATATTGTTTGTTTTACTTCCATCTGCAGAAATTTCTTGCTGCAGTTCAGAACATAGAGCCCTAGAAGCATCACTAACTTGCCGGATTTGAACATCACCGACCTCTCTCTGCAAATTGTTTACTGCAGATGGAATCACCTTTTGCTGCATTGCAGCAGTATCTAGAAGAGAGCGATTACTAACAAGCAACCCTTCCAATCTATTGGAATGACCATCACTTACTTTCTCCCTATTTTCCTCTACTGTAAACAAATCATTGACAAACTGCTTTCCTGATATCAAAGAATCAACACAGCTTTCTAACTTAGGCTCCTCTGTTATAGGCACATCTAATTGTGGAGTCTCCTTTCCCTGCATGGTGAACGCGTCCATAGTAGACAGATTATTGACAGTCTGCTCAGCTGACACAGAAGAATTATCAACACTGCACCCTATATTAGACACCTCTTTGACAGAAAGTTGAACTTTTTGAAACTCCTTATCCTGCACGCCCAAACTTTCTAATGTAGATCGATTCCTGATAAGCTGCTCTGAGTTTGAAGAATGAAAAACATTCGTTTCCATGTTAGGTTCATCTGAAATTGATGCATCTAAATCAGCATTATCACGTGATAACACTTCTAATTCAGCATCATCTCGGAGAGGAGTTGTATAGGCAACATCTCTCTGAGAAGTATGCAAGCTACCTGAATCTACATTGCTGTAAGCCTCGTGATTAGAATCAAACTCATCAAAGGATTCGATCTCTTGCTGAACTTCTGAATCCATGGCTTCTGATTGAAGAAGATTTGGCTGAGACTCAGGGTTTTCAGAATCATGACCTTTATGAATGAGAAATTCCACTAAAGAGTTTGTCTCTTGACGTACATCTAATCTCCCATACTCTGTACAAGGATGACATATTTCGTAGCTCTCTGAATCTGTAATGTCGTCAGCTCTACTAACTTCCAGAGGAAACCAGCTAACTTGATGTTGAAGATCTTCAGCAGCAGATATAGGAACAGTAAACAAGTCTTCAGTATGATCATCTTCAAAATTCTCAGTCAGATAGGGCACATGCGCAACTGTACTATGATCATCCTTGGCGCTAACAACTAAACTTCTATTATGACTGCCAATATCTTTTTGGATGTCAGTGCAGCCATGATGCTTGCTAGCGATGTCATTTCTTTTCTCCAGGTTTTTGTCAATATATGATTTTCCAATGGTCACACCAACTACCTTGTGTGGAGTACGCGATCTTCTAGAGTGCCACTTGAGAGTTGAAAAATCTGAAAGAGAGAAGGGATCAGAAAATATTCTGTCCAAAGCTAATGTTAGCTGCTCTTGCTTTGATGTTGATTGCTTTCTGAACTTCATGCAATGTCGTAAGCTAACTCCCAGTTTTGATGTCCAATTTTCACCATGCTCTTCATGTTCACCATCATCAATGGAGATGTTGATAAGATTCAGATCTTCTGGAGATGCACTCTCAAGAGGAACATCCATGATGTTGAATTCCATGCCGATTTCTTCAGCGATTGATGGAATGTAAGCTTTTATCTTGATGTAGTCTAGAGCAAAAAACAGTCTTTTCAGAGAGAAGTACTGGTAATAATTTCATAAAAGCATCGCAAATAACCAATTCGGATAAATAGGAAGCTAGTAGTCATGCATAAAGATAAAAGATATTGCTGTCTGATTTTGATGCAGCAATATCACTACCACACAATTCTATGAGTTATATAATTGGAAGGCCTTACAGTTTAAAGCAGGATTATCGATTCTAGTGACATTCATAGTCAACAATGATTAAAAGGCAACATGATACAACCACTATATAATACTGGAAACCAACTAATTATCTTAGAAAATGCATACAGTCCCTTCATGAAATCTAAAAGACATTAATTAAATGTTCAACAATCTACTTTGAGGTTGACCATTAGATCACTAGAATGCAGGAAAAACTAAAAATTTTGGCTTATTAGATAAGTAATTACGTGTGTTTCAGTTGCAAATCTGTTTCCCCAGACTTTCAAAATGGTGTACACTCATTTAACAGTTCTATTGCTAAAGGTGATGAAAAAGTCAGCAATCAATTCATCTAACTTTGAAAATGGGATTTGGGTGTTTATCTAATCTGTTTAGAGGTTTTCTTTTTAATTATCTACTTTGCTCCTTTTCTCACCACTATGTGTAGAATTTCTATTAAAGGGCTGTTTGGTTAAGCAAAAAAATCAAAGAAAACTACTATGGGAAATATATTTCCTATAAATGTTTTCTATTTTGTTGTTTGGTTCTTATCTTGAAATCAAGAAGATTGTGAGGTGGCACATTCTTATTGAATGATGTGACTCAAAGTTTAGGAAACCCATTTCATGGGTTTTTTTTTTTTTTTTTTTTTTTGAGGAGGCGGGAGGAATAAATTATTGATGGTTTCCTCTCGCAATTTCTTTTTCTTTGGTTTCTAAGAAACCAACCAAACAGCCCCTAACAAACATTCCTAGAAATCTCATGCAATGACTTTGTTAAGTATTCTTTTATATCTTTTCACTATTTTTCTGACCATAACATCCATAAGAACCCTGCCAATAACAATGTCTATGCAGATAGTACATTGCCATCTCTGTATCATCAAAGATATTAAAACTTTATCACCTCGCCTAACGCCTGATTTGCTGAGAATAATCAAATAAAACCAATTGTTGTGAACTATAGTCTTTTTTTCAAAACTTAAAAGTTTTAAGATTTCTTGTTTCACAAGAAATAGCAAGTTAAGCAAAAATGAGGATCTAGTTCAAGTTAAATTTAAGCCTGGATACGCTATTCAATATGCAGAATATGCCAATAAGAAAAGTCCACCAAATTAGAATACTGGTGGTTCTATCAGTTTAAATGTGGCTGGGATTCAAATGGGACCAAATGTTGTGTCCGATTGTCCTGGAACAGTATGCTTTTCTTACCTGAATGACATATAATCAGCACATGCGCACCACCCTTGTCGCGCAATAACCTCTCTACCTCAATAGCATGTTGCAAACAGAAGATCCGCGGTCTACTAAATTCATTAGATGAAGTCCACTTCGTGTTTTCATCAATACTTCTTTCTAATGGTACACCATGGGGGCTATGAATTTCAGAAAGAGGCCCTGTGACAGGAACAATTAGATTGTTTAATACAATTTCAACATCTGGATTAGTCTTCATGTTTGCAATTTCTTGTATTCGTCAGTTTAAAAGGTTTAAATTATAAGGTTATCTTTAGAGGTCAGTATTACTTTAATCTCTAGAAAAAAAAAGTGTCTGAAAAAGTTCAAGTTAAATCCCTCCAGTTGACAGGAAAATCCTTACCGCTTTCATTCAGCAAATTAAAGCCGTCTTTTGCACCCATGCTTTCTAAAAAAAAGACATGATTGCTTTGTTCTGGAGACACCTTGCAGCTTGAATCTGGGTTTTCTTGTACCGTTGAAATATTGCAGCTTCCCTCTGGACCATAGGAAAATTCAACATAAAGCTTTTCTGGATTGAAAAAATACAAAAGTTGATTGTTTGAATAGTAAATTAAGTTGACATCAATGGTGAAAGTAACATCATTAAGAATCATGTTCATCTATGAACATGCAACAAAATCAACTCAACAAGCACAACTTAAATGTAGCTTCAAGGATAGATGCTTATGGTTGAAATCACATATAACACGCTTACTATCAAAGCATACAAATAAACTGGTGTTGATTGCCTACACAAAGTTGGCACACAAAAGACCCAAATTTATCTTAATTCTTATGAAACGTAAGCTAATACTTAACAAGTGCAAGATTTTTCACCGGATTTATTAACCTTATGCATTGAAGGTGTACAAAACTCTTCAATAATACACACTCAAAATCAGTTAAAAACCCCCTAGGAGTTTGTTTGAATTAGTCTTCAGTATGGAATTAAGTGCTGAATTTTTTTTAATACAAGGTCTACATTTTGTAAATTAGTGCCGCAAGACTCTGCGCCGTTGAAATAAGGAATCTAGGAATAATGGAATAAATTGGTAATGATTGGAGAAATAAAACCCATAAAAGACATTGCAATATTAATGCTGTATGAAGTGTTACAACTCCAAATGCTTAAATAATAAAAACAGGAAATAGGTTACCTTGTCCAATCTTATGTATCCTGGGCAAGTGTGATGAAGCACATCTTGGTTTCCCCACTTTCTCATCAGACTCAGTGAAAACAGAAAACAACTCCTTCGTGGCTGCTCCATAAGGCTTCACCACTGCCATAAATGGATAACCAAGGATTCCACAAGCAACACACATCAATGTTCCTGAATCAATTTTCAAACCAAAAGGCAGGTCATCCTCTTCAGCATCTAGGATTTCCAGCAGTTCCGCATTAGAAATGCTATCAGCATCAGAGGTATCCTTGTGTTTTTTAGCCCGAGTGTGACACCATATGCTAGTTGGAGTAGCAGTCAGCTCCCTAGATGGATTTTCTTCATCCTTTGATGACTCACGATCTTTATGTTTCCATGGTCTCATACCCCCCTGTTCATCATCACTAACTGCTGCTCCCTGAACTCCAGTAGATAATGATGAGGATGACGACTGGGTAACAGTATATGGGTTAGGCAGCAGGTCAGGTTCCCAGAGGACTGCATGAGAAGTAGAGTCCTTCTGCAGGAGAGTACAGATCAGATTGTTTTCATTCATCATATCTTTGAGGAATGCTTTCTTGACGAGAATTTCTCTTTCTTCTCTCTTCCGGTCTGAAAGACGTGAACTCCTTACCCCAGAGAGTAGTGCTCTCGGAACTCTGAGATTAAAATAATTCCACCAGATTCAAACTGGAGACAAAACTACCATTAGGTGCCCACTATATGAATGCTTGGACACCAATAAGAGGAAAAATTAAATAAAGAGAATATTTGAAAACATACAGACATGTAGCACCAATAACAAAATGAAGGTACCTTTTATTTTTCTCTTTCAAAGCATACAAGTTAACTCTGTCCGAAGGACAGGTTTATACTTTACACAAGTCTCTATTTGATTGTCCAAATAAACAGTTTGATCAGAAAGTGCACAAAAGTATAACTAACTGACCTAGAGATGAAAGACACAGTTAGCATGTATAGCAGCTGTTGATGAGAGAGCATGGGAAGGTGATTCATGGCAGCTCTTCGAACTGCAGCTTCTTTTGCCACTTTCAACCATTGCGGAGTTGCAAAGTTAGCAGCTTCGCCACAATTGAATCCTGATTTTTTGAAATGTCAATTCAAAAACAAGAAAAGTAGAAGGATGGAGTGGTATAAGAATATTATATCCTGAATATATTAACTACAGCATATATAGTATATAAAATATAGATGTTCCTTGGCTTACTCTTATTTCAATTTAAATTCAGAGAGAAAAGGGAAAGAACTATACTGCAAGTCTGCAAGAGCTCTTTTAGATTACAAATTATACAATTAAATGACTATAGAGACCACGGTTACTATCATAACAGTTTCTGTTCCAAGTCTCACTCAGCCTGATACGTCCTTTTGAAATGTAATGGCACACGTGTTCAAAGAACATAGTCTTAGGGGAAAGCAAATTAAAGAAAGATGTACAATCTATTAGATACAGTCCAGAACTTATTGGACGTAACAAAAAAGTCTCATCTTCAAGACTTCAACAAGTCACCAAGCTTGTATATTTATCTTGATTCTATGTAGAAAACAATCTCTAGGCTTCAGTAATATCATGTACATCCCAAAGCTCAAGTTTTAAAAACTCTCTTAATATATTGTTATCATCCTTAAATAATGAAATTTGACAACGAAGATAATGGAATTTTAACCATGTAGAAGCAGCCACCACAGATTTAATGGCTTTTGTAGAATAGATACTTTGCTGAAATAGCTTATATACCCATTTATGGAAATCCTTGAAGCTGCTGTCCATATTTCCTTCAAACATGTCATGACTTAATGATGTCAGTTACATAGGAATTAAAGGTATTTCATTGTAAAGAACATCCACAACGGCAAGGCTTACATGATCATAAACCTTTGACATACCAACTTCATGTGCAGATTTGCTTTTGCCTCTAATGCAGACACAAAAAGCAAAAAAATGTAAATATGGCAGTACTGCTACCCAGACAGGCATATACACCTGCAAAGAGAGGGAGGACAGAAGGAGAAGGAGAAAGCAATGAAGGAAGGTGCTAATAAACAACACTTGACAGCATGTCTCTAGATATATAAGTAATGGGTATTTCCAACTATCTAAGTAACAGATATATTTTTTGTGTTCTTCCAAAATTTTAACACGTCCTAGCTAGGGAATGCATTCAAAATATTAGTACTAAATTGATTTAATTATTTTATTGAATAATTAATAATCTTTAATTAACTTAATTAAATTAAAAAATCTCTCCTCATGGACACAAATAACAGCAAGCACTTCCGCTATTGCCATGATCGAACATCACGACTCGCCTCCCAAACTCCCAGTAACACACGACCCCTCCTATCACTCCTTCCTTACCTCTCCCCGAAAAAACCAAACCCTGCCCTCCACTCAGCCACAATTCTCTCTCCCCAATTTGATGAATAAAATAGAACTTATGGCAATTTTAGGCATAAATTCAGAAATACATATGATTTAGAGTGTGTATAGAGGGGAAAACATTAGAAATTTGTGCCTTTTCCCAAATTACAAACCATGCTTTCAGCATCTACCATATGATTGCCATACTTGTCGGTTGTCGCCAGTCCCATAATATTTTAAAAGTATGGTATATTTTCTAATCAACCTGAAAATTGGGATTGTGAACAGAATGCTAACTGTAGGCGCATGGGCATGTCAAACATGCGAAAATATGGTTCAGATACTGCATTTAGCCATTATAACATTTTCATGCTTGTAATTTCTGATGGAAAATTAGGAACGTGCTATGCAAGAGCAATTAACTACTTTTGTCTTTTAAGAGCATGTGATGTGTAAAAGCAAGGTAGAAAAATCACACTTAGATAGTTAGACTATGCAACTTAGAAATATGTAGCACTATTTATCATTCAAAGAAACATAAAGCTGGAACATATCATTGAAACTTACCATGGCTGAACCCGACATGATAAGCTCTAGGAAATGTCACTACAAATTCACCAGGATTCTGTACTAATCTGAATGCAAAGTTCAGACAATTATCATCAAAGTCACCAAACTCACTTAATAAAACAATTATGAATAATTTAGTTCAATCAACAATTATACCTGCAACAAGGAACCCCTGCATTGACAATCACTTCTGGTGACAACAACGTTGTCTTCTCACCCAAGATCGTAAATGCCTCTGCCACAAACAGAAATAAACCCCAGTTAACACAATGGCCAAAACATCAAATAAACACCCAAGAACCAACAACATACACAATCTTGATACCTAACCGATCAAGATCTCCTCCATACCCCTCCACTCTTACAACATCCTCCATCGTGCTAGCATACTCTCCCGGCACGGCATACCAAGTCTTGGGCGCACCCATATGCAAGAAATTCAAGCTGTGAAGCTCATGATCCTCTATATGCCAGGCAAACCAACTAAACAACATCCCAATATAAACCATAGGCGAAGTAACCCCAGGGACCTCATCGGGCATGAACCGGGTAAGCGACCCGGGTGCCCGTGCAATAACCTGCAAATTCCATGGACTATTTGAAAGCTTCCACCCTGATGTTCCCTCCTCAACAGAACTCTTTGCCTGCTCCACAAACTTTCTCCGTCTTTTCCGATGCAAGAACGGCTCCTCCGGCACCGCAAACCCCGACCCTGGCACATCATTGGCATACTCCACGTAAATCGGCTTCTCAGCCGCAGCTTTCCAAAACAGGGACTCAATAAGCAATGGGGTCACTTCCTTAAACCCAGAAAGCTGCGACTTCTGAAAAGTTTTCGACTTTGATTCAAACTGCTCAAGCGTATAAAACTCCCCACTCTGCCATACCTGCTGCTTGTGGCGATGAGCCTGCGCCTTCCTAGTGCCGAGCTCCTGGTGGCGGCTAGTGAAGCGGGTGGACGAGGGGTCGGGCGCGAGGGAGCGGGTGAGGTTATTGACGACGAATTTCTTCGAGGGTTTGGGGAGAGGAGGGACGATCTTACAAATTCCGAAGGCTGAAGCCTCGCGTTCGATGCGAGAGATGAAGGCGATGGGGTCGGCGAACTCGGTCTCGGTTGGGCAGTACTCGGGGGCGAGGGGGAGCGATTCCAGCCATTTCGGGATCGAATTGGGATCGGACATTGGAGAATTTGGGTGGATTTCGGGGTTAGGGTTTGACGAAACCCTAGAATTTGGGGGGGAGAATCTATTGAACAGTGAGAGAGGAGTGAGGTAACAGTGATGACGGGATGAGAGAGAAGTTAATATGTAGTTGCAGGTCGTGGGTGGCTAACGGAAAATGGGTGGGTGGGTAGTTTTCTGTGGGTGTGTGGGTGGGTATTTTGGGTATAGAAGCATATTTTTTGGGTAAATTACATCTAAACCCATGAACTTTGAGCGTTTTGCATATAACTCCCTAAATTTTGTTTTTTCCATTTTAACTCCCTGGATTTTGTGTGGAGAGGGGCGGGGGGGTTTGGCCGAAGAAGATGAACAGATGAGGAAGGGGATGCGGAGGGAGGATAGAAGAGGGAGAGTTTGAGAAGATGGCTGGAGAGGGAGTTGGAATTGATGCTGAGAACATGAAGGGAGGTGATTGAAGTGATGAAGGGTGAGGAGGAAGAGGAGGTGGTGAAGGAGGACGAGTGAGAATATTATGGGTATTTGGGGTTATTTTCAAACTGTTAGGGTGAAAAGGTGTGACATTGCAAGGATGATAGCATGTAAAAATAGTTTAATTTAAAAAATCGAATAGATGATTTTCCATCGATTTCTTTTTTTCAGCCAATGGTTTCCGTCAATTTCACTACAAGTAAAAGTGATTTTCATGTAAAAAAACCCTAAATCTTATCACATTGTCTTTTTCCTTCCTCATTTTCAGGGTTATATTTCATAAATGGCATTTGGCCTTCACCACGGACTAGTAACAATGTTAGGGTTGTGGAAAAACTTGTTAATGCAGGAAGTAAGTGAGACACTCCTGAGTCTAGAAGGCCAAAAGAATAAGCAGAATTCAGTGGGTTATATAAAAAACCTCCAAAAGTTTAGGATGCTTATGTGAAGTATTCTAAGTTTTATCTCCAAACAAATTATTTTAGATTATTTTTTTGGGGTAATAACCTTGTATTTAAAAAGGTTTTTTTATACTAGTCCCTTATATCTTTAAAATTTTGAATTTGTCTGTCAGATCATTAAAATTGATATTAATTTCCTATCTTATAAACTCAATTGTTGCTCGTAATTGCAAGGATTAATTTTAAATAATTTACAAGAATTGGAGGATCTTATAGCAATTCCAATGATTTGATGGACAAACTATGAACCAATCTATAATGATTGGGGGCCTGATAGCAATTTCAATGATCACTCGGAATATTAAAAAATTAAGGGACTAATATGGAAAAACTCTTAGTATTATCTTGGAAACTTGAGTTTCCTTATATATGGTTCATAATTTTAGATAGTTTGATTAGAAGGACATGTCGTTTTTAGGTGTTTGTTTCCATGCATGTGATGGGTTTTGCATTACAAAATGGGACTCAAAAGTTAAAAATTCTAGATTTTTAATAAATGCATTGTTTGTTTGGTATTTTCCATGTTATGTATTTGAATTGTCACATGATATGGATGCATCAAAGGTGATCTCCTAAAATTATGCTGATTTTTACCGAATTTGCTATTTGATGCGGTCCTGGTAGGGCTACAACCATATCAAAGGGTAGAGATTCTCTACATCCTTGATGGTAGAGAACGTATACAATCCATCAATTAAAAGTTTACACTTAATGGACCCCATAAATTATATTATATATCTAAATTATATAAAAAGTTTTTAACATCAGAGCCTATTGAGGTAAACTAATAGTATTAACCCTTGTAACTAATTGTAGGTATTATCTACAATCAAGATTGTAGAGAATCTAAGCCCAATATCAATGTTGTAAAAGATGCAGAAAGATAGAGAGAACACAGATAAACGATCCTAGAAATTAAAGTAAGGTTTTCTATTCTTCAAAAGCAATGTCTACATCCAGAAAAAGAGTCTTTTATATACACTAAAAAAGAAAAGGAAAAAGATATAATAATATATATTTAATGAAAAATAGAATAATGTCAAAAACTAGAAAATATCCTACTATAAGGAAAAAATATCCTCCATATCAATTTTTAGTCAAAACGAAATCCGTTTACCCCCTCCAAATTGGACAGTCAAACATTGTCTAAAATAGAAAAAAAAATATTTGACCGCGATTTTGGGAGGGCTTTCAAAGGAATGGACTTTTACGAGATTCCAAACTATTTGAAGTTCCGCCGATCTTGACCTTTATAGGATCGAACTAGTCCATTTAGGCTAGAGCTGCCTATAGAGTTGCATCCTCCTCCTCGAGCTAAAAAGAACTCGACCCCCGAGCTTGCATCATTATTTTAGTCACATATTCCTAACAAAATTCATGTTCAACTAAATAAATTTTGGTTGCATTTTATACCCCATGCAAATCATCTTTAATATCTATTGCAAGCAAACACTAATTTGGATATGAGTTTTTCAAAATTCATTGCATGCATCAATTTGCAATTCACTAACCAGATAGGTAGGATATGATATTTATCGTAAGCGGATCAAATCAATTTCAGGGTTTACTCCGCATCAGAACAACCTGGTCTGATTACAACCAACTTTTTTTTTTGCAAGAATATTTTCTTTTGTACCCAATATGTGGGTCCATTTACGGGACGAGGTGGATCTTGTTTCCATATTTATTTTTGATCCTTTATATTCCAAGCTGGACATACACACACAGTAAATAGGGGCAAACTTGGAGTTATTGGACTTTTTTTCATCTTCGTCCCCAAACCTTCTACTACTTCTAATCTCCACCCATTGTTAGTGAAATATGAACAATTAAGTCCTTTCCATATAGCATGATTTCTCCTACGTTTGGTGGCATTGCAAATTTGCAATTGACTTTATCAGCTTGAATTTTATCTTTGCATAAATTTAATTTTGCGGGGGTTTCTGACTAAAATCGAAAGTTTGGGTTTTGAGGCTTTGAGTTCAAGGTCAATTCTGTTCAATTGGAAAGTCTTATATGAGTTGACTTTGAGAGATGTATGATCGAGGGCCTTTTTTGAGCTTTCAAGGTGAGATACACGTGGTTATACATCATCATTATTTGATTTTTTTTTTCTAGTGTGACTTGATCGTGAAAGTGTTTCTTGCAAATCTCTACCTGATAACGTAATATTATCTGTGGATTTTTTTAGTACTTACATTTATATACCTTCGCCTTTCATTTTATATGTTGTGATGACCGTAAGCAGTGTAAGCAAAAAATTATTCGAAAAGATTATTCGCTCATATAACAACCAGTTTCTTCAGCGTCTCAAATTTAATACCAACAAATGACACAAAATTCTTATGAATAAGTTGCTCAATTCTTATTATTTCAAAATTAAGTCATCAAAACATTGAAATAGCTATTACATCCGCAATTCTAAAGTTATTTTGATAACAGCTCCTCCAATCAAGAGTAAAAAAAACAATTAGAGAGAAATTGGTCCTTCGAATTGCTAATTACACCATTGATTTGAATCGCTAATTTTAATTACTTTGAGAATTGAGTTACCTTATAATAATTTCAATATTTTTGACGAACTAATTTCAAAATGTGAAAGATATAAGGGACTACTACAAAAAATATTTTAATCAATTAATTATTGTTAATAATTAATTAATTCCATAATTTTGTATTGATCAATTGGTTAATATTTACACTTGTAATGCAATTTATGTTTACAATGCTAATGTCCTCTAAGCTTCTTTTTACTCTTTAGTTGTCAACCAATTATAGTTAGATCAATTTTTTATTAATTACCTTTGAATGGAGAGAGCTTTAATTTGGAACTTTAATTTTAATTTAATAGCTTTAGTCGATAACCAATTATAATTAGGATAAGAATGTTAATATTAAAAAGGATTAAGGGTAAAACTGACCAATAAAAGTTTTTCAAGAACTCCCACTTATAATGAGAGTATGATAGAAAATAAAACTATAGGAAAAAAATACCCTTATTGCATTATTAAATTGTCATTAATAATGCTAGCTAAACAGACAAATCAACATGCCACTTCATCAGTCCCCTAATTCTATCCTAAAAATGAGTTTTTCTAGCCAATGGCGGATCTACTTTAAAGAAACCGGTGTCACGTGACACCGGTTCCTTCAACAGTCCTATTGTTGATGCCTTCATTTTTACATGGGTACGATATTAGAACTAGCCCACAAACTTATAAATATGTTTTGTCGCTGGGGAAATGGATGAATGAGTTTTATTTGAGATTAAGTTCACATACATGTGGGGTCCACATATTTTTTAGTTTAAATATAGAGTTTGATGGAAACTTTGTGGGAGTTGGCCCATGAGATCACTTAAGCCTTCACAATCACATAAAAAAAAAGGGAGAATAGGAAGCTACCTAGGTTACTTGTTTTGTCATACAGAGGTAGAAAACACAGTGCAAAAGAAAAAGAAGCTTTGAGTTTTTCTATTTGTTCTTTGATGAGAGATAGTTTAAAAATTAGATCATTATGATTATCATTTAAGTCCTATCTTATTGTTGGCAAATAAAATTGTATCTATCTCTAACAAAGAAAGCTTTTGGTCGATATCTGGACATACACGAGTTGTACAACAAACACATCAAGATTTGAGCAGTATATTGCCCACTTCATCCTTTTTGGGTAAAAAGCTAACAAAGCAATATAGAGATTATTTGAAGAGAGTTGTTTTAAATCAACTTGGAACAAGCAAAGAAGCTTAAAGGTTCGCCTGCAAGACTGAACTTCGCCTGTGTTTGGTTCAAAAATCGCTGTTTTCATTGTGATTGAATCTATTACAACTTTAATCGTTTACAATAAACTCAAATAAAAATAAGATCTCCTTATACAATGAACATACAAAAGATACGACTCTTGTCAAATAGCGCAACAGACGTTTATCACCCGCTGCTTGCGTGGGAACTTTGCCTGTGCCGGGGACGTTAATATCCGTGGATCACCGTGGATCAGATCCGGTTGACAGATTAAGTTGATCAAAGCTCTTACTTCACGAAGGAAGTAATCGCTGCAGCGATGATCTCGACCAAGCGAGATCATGGCTCTTCTCAAGATTTAAGACCAAGCTTAAATCCGGAGGAATAGGGAACGGGTCTTAGATCTCTCGAACTCCACTCTTTGTGCACAGGAGATCGCCAAGATCTGCTAACCCTTACTGTAAATTCGTGACTCCACTCTCCAATTCGGCAGCGTTTCGCCCTCTTGATGCCGCCCTGAAATGAGCACCGAGCTCGTATTTATAAGCTTCGGAAGTGGGTATTTTGATAAGAACAAGTGATTCCTCTTTATCTTCTGTTGAGAACGGAATAACCATGGTATCAGATCAGTTAGGACGCTCAGGAACAAACAAATCCCAAGAAAAACCGTCAAAACTAAAAAATCATCAAATCTGGCCGAACTGTCACCTGGTGGCTCGGCCTGGCCGGGCCATCAAATGGTGGCTCGGCCTTGGCCGAGCCACCAAATGGTGGCTCGGCCTGGCCGAGCCCCCAATTGGTGGCTCGGCCGCCGAGTCACCGTTTGGTGACCTCGTTATGGGCCGAACCACTTGTTCGGCCGAGTCAGTTTGATGTGACTCGGCCGCCAGCGGCTTTATTGGTTTTTTGGGTTTTAACTTGTTCCGTCGTTACGCGTATTTTATCGTTTCGTTGACTTGTACGCTTTCCCGATTCGTTTCGCAAACGTATGGATAGCTTGACGGTAGCCGACAGGCGTGAGGCCTCTTGGTTCGCTGTTTAGCTGGCCGATGAGCACGCGGGCCACTTGGTTCACCGATTTGATGGCTGATGGGTGTGCGAGCCACTGGATGGTGGCCAGTGAGCACGCGGGCCACTTGGTTCCCTAATTTGGTGGCCGATGAGCACGCGGGCCACTTGGTGGTGACCGGTGAGCGTGCGGACCACGTCAGCCATAGTTCATTGATTCGCTGGTCGGCGTCGGATAATCCTCTTTGACTTAGATAATGGTGTTCATCACATTCTCTCTGTCTCGAGCTGTATTCGGGGACGTATAGGTAATTTTTGATGCCTACAGATACTCCCTCTAAAGAATTTCAGACTCGTTCTTTTATAGGGGAGTCTGGAATGCTTTGGATAAGATAGACCCTTTCCTTAATCTCGTAGAGGGACCTGTGAACTGCTTCAATTCTTGACTTCTCTATTTTTTAGTCTATTCAGTGTTTTTTCGAATAGATAAAGTTCTTCTGGCGTTGCGTTTATCGTCTGACCGTTGTCAAAATCTTAAACTAAAGTTGATGAGTTGATTTTGGCTCGTGTCATTGAGTCGACTTTGAACTAATTAGCTGTATCGCAACATGTTGATCGGCGTTGACCTTGGGCTACGCGTTGACCGGTGTTGACCTTAGGGTCTTGTATCGATCGGTGTTAACATAGTTTATACTCGTACGTTTGCTGGAGTCTACACAGTTTAAGCTCTTAAAGCGTTGGAGCGTGACGGTCCTAAATGTTGGGGCTACAGGACTAACTGTTAAAGCTGATTCATCTGTAAATATAGATCTTATCCTGAGGTCGTTGGATGATCAAGTCATGAGACCAACTAATGAAGCTGATGCGTCAATGACTTGTATTTATAGAATTTTTGGCAAATTCTCAGCCATCAACGGGTTTGATTAGCCTTTATCGACTACCGTTTGAGTCGGGCTAGCATGCAGATTGATTAGACCCGTTCTGCACGTAACGTTGTGCTAAAAGAGTTAACTCTTTTAGTGCTATGATATTGAATACGTAGACTTCGTCTTTCTCACGGGAATAGACTACCCGACAACACGTGTTAGACGCTAGCTTAGGATTTTTGGCAAATCCTCAGCCTTCAACGGATTTGACGTGCTTTTACCGATTACCGTTTGAATCGGGCTTGCATGCGGATTGTTTAAGTCTATTCTACATGTGACGTTATGCTAAGAGAGTTAACTCTCTTAGTGCTACGATATTGAATAGGTAGACTTTGTCCTTCTCATAGGAATAGACTACCAGACAATGCGTGTTAGGCGCAAACTTATCCCTACTTAGGCTTCGGGATAAAAAATCCCCAGACTTGGATTCTGGTGTCCTCTTCAATCAGTAAAAGACTAAACCGGCAACGCGTGTTAGGCGCTGACTTATCCTTACCTAGGATTCGGGATAAAATTCTCCATGCATAAAAGGCACAGATTATGGTGTTATTAATAACAACCTGCCACAATGTCGAATATGTAGGCTTTTATTCTTTTTACGGTTAAGAACTAACCGGCAACGCGTGTTAGGCATTGACTTATCCCTGCTCAGGATTCGGGATAAAATTCCTCGTACGTGTGAAGCACGGATTTTGGTGTTATTAATAACAACCTGCCATAGTATCGAATATGCGAGATTTTTTACTTTCTTACGGTTAAAAACTAACCGGCAACGCGTGTTAGGCATTGACTTATCCCTGCTCAGGATTCGAGATAAAATTCTCCGTGCGTGTGAAACACAGATTTTGACGTTATGAATAACAACCAGCCATAATATTGAATATGTGGGCTTTTGTTCTTTTTACAGTTAAGAACTAACCGGCAATGCGTGTTAGGCATTGTCTTATCCCTGCTCAGGATTCAGGATAAAATTCCCTATGCATAAAAGGCATGAATTTTTTTGTTGCTACGATAGTGAATACGTAGACTTGGTCGTTTTTACAAGAACGAACCACCCAACAACGCGGGTTAAGCGCTGACTTATCCCTACTTAGGCTTTGGGATAAAATTTCCCAGATTTGAATTTTGGTGTCTTCTTCAATCGGTGAAAGACTAAACCGGTAACGCGTATTAGGCGTTGACTTATCCCTGCTTAAGATTCGGGATAAAATTCTCCGTGCGTGAGAGGCACGGATTATAGAGTTGAAGGATGGTGTCTTCTCTTGGGGCAAAGATGAACCCGAAATGGGAGAGGAAGAATTTTATATTCTATCTTCTAAAGCTGAAGAGGAAGAATTTTATATTCTATCTCCAGTTGCAAAAGAAAACTCAAAGTGGGATCTCCACTTCAAGAATACGGGCAGGTAAAACTAAGAGTGAGATCTCCACTCCGAGAATCAAAAAGATCTGGATAATCCTAACTGTCAGAATGTTTGATTATCGAACTAACGATGAATTTCTCATTTATCGAGAGTGAATTGTGGTTTTGGCCCTAACTGTAGGAAGGTTTGACCAAGCAGGAGTTTGAGGTAACCCTAACTGTAGGAAAATTTGATCCCTCAATTTGAAAGTGGACCTCTCGTTCATGAAAGGAATCGAGAGGAGATTTTGGTTGTGGTCCTAACTGTAGGAAGGTTTGACCAAGTGAAAGTGGGAATGTGAGATGACCCTAACTTTTATAGGTTTAATCACTCGATTTGTGGACCTCTCGTTCATTGAATGAATCAAGAGGGGATTTTGACCGTGGTCCTAACTGTAGGAAGGTTTGACCAAGTGAACAGTGATAGTGAGAGTATAAATTACAGTGAGAGTGTTGATTCGTACAAATCACTCAAAGGGAATTCCTAGTGTTAAGTGACAAGTACTTAACACGGAGGGGCTTAACAATCGTCAATGATCAGGAGACTAAAATTCTGAGTACTATGTCCGAACTCTAGCAATGGGAGTGTTGAGTGCACAGACGCAGTGGGAGTTGAGTGGATTCAACCGAAAGGAATTTTGGTGTCCCACCATCAATTGGTCTGATCGGTGGGGGATTTTATGGTGGAAGACTGTGAGTCGTCAAACATCAATGGGGGTTTTGTGAGGAAAGATTGATCCAACGAAGTGATCGAATCTCGTCTCAGCAAAAGAGTGTTCAAAAATTACAGTAGGGGTTTAGTGTTCATTACTTTGTTCGTAATGATCGGGTTATCCCTAAGAAAATTACATGTAGCATTCTTCCGGGAACTTCCTGTTATATGAATCATCCACCCCCAGCTTCCTTTGCAGAACTGGGTCTGACATTGTACTCAGTTACATGACTAGGTTATCCTTAAGAATATTACGTATAAAAACTATCCAGGAACTTCTCGTCAAAGGTAGGAAACAATGTAGACTCATATACTTATTGGAGTATTGAGAAGCAGTTTATACTCGTATACTTTTCGGAGTGTCAGAAGGAGCAGTTTATACTCTTATACTTATCGGAGTCTTGTCGTTCTCATTTGGCTTATCCTAGCGTTATGACGTCGGCTTCAACCAAGGTTTGGATGCTATTTTTGAGAGCAAAGCAATCCTTTGTGGGATGAAGAACCCTCCTGTGGTACGCACGGTACTTTGGATCCGTAATGTTGTCAACTTCCTCCTGATCTGGGATAGGTGGTAGCTGATCTTGTTATTTTTAAGGAGGGACTCGAAAATGGATGGAACATCTTCGTCCTTGAAGGAGTACTCTTTTTAGAGTTTCTGGTCCGAAGCCTTTTTCTGTCTTCGGGATTGCTGTTGTGACGTTTGATTAGCATCAACCGCAGCTGCAGGTGCCTTGCCCTTACCACGGGAGGCGAAGTTCGAGTTTGGAGGATTAGCCGTTGGTTGGCTCCTCTCAGCCTTCTTCCTTCGGAGGAAGCATTCGGCCCGCTCTCCGTGCGTCTTCAACTCTTTCCATGTGTTGGACGGTGCGACTCCTATAACTTCCAATATCTCAATAGATAGGTTGTTATGACATGTTTGGAGGATAAAGTCCTTCGTGATCGGATCTCGGCAGTTCATCTCTTTATTCCGGAAACGTTTGATTAAGTCATCGACTGTCTCGTCACCTTTTTGTTTCTCATCGAAAAGTATCCTGATTGACACCTCGGCGTCATCATCAAAGAAGTGAGCGAGGAATAGGCTCTCCAGGTAGTCCCAGCTGTTGATGTTTTAGACTTGAGACGACGGTACCAATCGAAGGCGGGCCCGCGAAGGGTGTCAACGAATGACCGAACCATCAAAGCTTCATTGCTGGAGATCATACCCAAGTGGGACTTGAAGTAGATCAGATGTTGAGTGGGCGAACCCTTCCCGTCAAACAGCATGAAGTTAATCAAGTTAAACTTCGCCGGGTATGCTATTAAATCCCACTCTCTTGGATAGGGACATAGAATGCCAGTCCTTTTTACCTCTCGAGCAGACATTAGAGCGTTGATTTTGCTCTCGAGATCTTTCATTTTCTCATCCTCGCTCGTATCGGGCTTTGGACGATTCTTAAGATGAATAATGGGGCCACCCTCGGTATTGTCATCATTGGTGGGACCACCCCCAGAGTCGTTGTTTTTAGTGGGACCACCCTCAGCGTTCTGGTCAACGGGAGGGTCATTAGCATTGATATATTCATCCACGTCTGGATTCACCGAACTGATTGGACAGAGCCTAAATTTATTGGTCATGCTCTTCCCTCATCCGTAGCATAGCCATTTCCATTTTAATCTTAAATGCCTCTTTCTGCTTGGTTAGAGCATCCTCGAGAATTTTGGCGATTTGCTCGGTGTTGATCATGAATGCCTCGTGGGATTGTCCTGGGCTAGACACCGTTTTATCAGAAACGACTACAGAGTTAGCATCTGATGCTTCATCATCCGAGGATAATCCTCTCTGTATTCTTTGATAATCTCTTTGTCTAATAGTTCCCGATCTTAACCGGGTTAGACGATGTGATACAAGCGGGTCAGAGCTAGAAGGTCGAATCGACTTTCCCTTATCAACATATTTATTGTGACTTCCGAAAATTTGTCACCTTGAACGGCCGATTGTTTCTTGCGGAAACATTTTGGCTTGGACTTAGTCGCTCCGTTAGAAATCCTCTTAAATACCGAGACCCTCTGCGGAGCGGTCTTGGGGCAGCTACACGCTGATAATACTGCCCTGATTAGTTTGGTGTACAGGCAGTGAGATTCTGTTTCTCGGGTACCTCTCTTCCGAGATTTGTTCATACCCCCAGCCCGATAGTACAACTCGTCGGTCATATGACCGGAGCAACCTATCGCGTGTTGGCACGAGTCTTCAGGTATAACGTCGTCATCTGACGAACATGTTTCCTTCTGAGAGCTTGCTGTCTTATTGGCGTTCTTAAGAGTCACGTATTTGGAGCTACGCTTTTGGGAGCGCGAACTCTTGACAGGCTCTTGGACTTCAATTCATCGTCTGAGGTGGTCAAGTGCAGAGGTTTTCCCATTATAGGAAGGCTCTGACTTGTTGCGAGGGCGTGTGTGACCCCCAGCTCGAGTGGTTGCTCAGGGTTCAGTTACCGGACCCAAGCGTTCTTTGATCAGAACTTTGCCTCGATCCTCGTGCAAAGGACCCAGGCAATCCATCAGTCTCATCTTGAAATGGGACAAGTCTCCGTGGTCGTGAGGCTTCACCGGAAGTTCGGAATTTATCGGGACAGAAACAGAGCCTGTCGGAGATTTAAACGGGACTGCAGGAGGTGAACCGGGTGCGAACCGAACCAGACCGTGTGCGAACTGAACCGAACCGGATGCGATGGTGCGAACCACCATTTGGTGGCTCGGCCATAGCCTAGCCACCACTTGGTGGCTCGGTTTTGGCCGAGCCACCAATTAGTGGTTCGCGCATTCTGGCAGTTCCGGGCGCTGTTTGACTTTTTGTTGATGCTGTTTCGGACTTTGGTTTCCAGACTTGGCGCGGTTTCTGTGGTTTCTTGGTCACCTCTTTTTGCTTTAGCTTCTGCGCTTCTCGGGCGAGAATTCGTGCGTGCGCAATCAAGACGCGTCGCCTCTGAATGCGCTCCTTGAGGGTTGAGCGGGTCCGTTTGACTTGGATCCACTCATTCACTGTTGGTTTGGAGGAGAGGCTATTTATTTGCTACTGGGGCACTCGGTGCCTTCTACGTTTCAGATCTACCTCATAGCCAATCCCATCAACAGGCTCCAAAGCCTTAGCAAGTCGGCGCGCAAGTCGTTGGCGCTGTCTTTGGCGTTCCCTCTTTGATAAGGTTGGCGTGCCTTCTACGATTGACTCTTTGATGGAGGAAGGGTCTAGATCTGTAGATCCAGGCTCGTTGGCGGCTGGAGGGGCTTTGCAAGGCGAGATTTCAATGGCAACGCTGGCCTTGATCTTCCTGCGCTTGCGAGGGGTAGAGGATCTGGAGGAGGACGACGATAGATACTCCTCGAACTTCAGTTGGTCGAATTCGTACTCGACCATTTCTTCAACCGGGATCTGGATCCTTGGTTGCGGCACGACAGCTTCAACAGCGAAGCTGTTAGCTCCCACTGTGGTCGCCAGCTTGTTTGGTTCAAAAATCGCTGTTTTCATTGTGATTGAATCTATTACAACTTTAATCGTTTACAATAAACTCAAATAAAAAAAGTTGATCTTTTTATAAGATCTCCTTATACAATGAACATACAAAAGATACGACTCTTGTTAAACAGCGCAACAGACGTTTATCACCCGCTACTTGCGTGGGAACTTTGCCTGTGCTGGTGACGTTAATAACCGTAGACCACCGCGGATCAGATCCGGTTGACAGATTAAGTTGATCAAAGCTCTTACTTCATGAAGGAAGTAATCGCTGCAGCGATGATCTCGACCAAGCGAGATCACGGCTCTTCTCGAGATTTAAGACCAAGCTTAAATCCGGAGGAATAGAGGACATGTCTCAGATCTCTCGAACTCCACTCTTTGTGCACAGGAGATCGTCAAGATCTGCTAACCCTTGCTGTAAATTCGTGACTCCACTCTCCAATTCGGCAGCATTTCGCCCTCTTGATGTCCCGCCCTGAAATGAGCACCTGAGCTCGTATTTATAAGCTTTGGAAGTGGGTATTTTGATAAGAACGAGGGATTCCTCCTTATCTTCTGTTGAGAACTGAATAACCATAGTACCAGATCAGTTAGGACGCTCAGGAACAAACAAATCCTAAGAAAAACCATCAAAACCAAAAAATCATCAAATCTGGCCGAACTGTCACCCGGTGGCTCGGCCGCCAAGTCACCGTTTGGTGACCTGGTTAGCCGAGTCGGTTTGATGTGACTCGGCCGCCAGCGGCTTTTATTGGGTTTTCGGGTTTTGACTTGTTCTGTCGTTACGTGTATTTCGTCGTTTCGTTGACTTGTACGCTTTCCCGATTCGTTTCGCGAACGCATTGATAGCTTGACGGTGGCCGACAGGCGTGAGGCCTCTTGGTTCGTTGTTTAGCTGGCCGATGAGCACGCGGGCTACTTGGTTCGCCTATTTGGTGGCTGATGGGCGTGCGAGCCATTGGATGGTGGTCGGTGAGCACGCGAGCCACTTGGTTCGCCGATTTGGTGGCCGATGAGCACGCGAGCTACTTGGTGGTGACCGGTGAGCGTGCGGGCCACGTCATCCATAGTTCGTTGATTCGCTGGTCGGCGTCGGATAATCCTCTTTGACTTAGATAATGGCGTTTATTACCTTCTCTCTGTCTCAAGCTGTATTCGGGGACCTATAGGTAATTTTTGATGCCTACAGCCTGAAATTCAAGTTCGCCTGAACGAAGTCAAGTTCGCCTGAATACTCGACTTTGGCAGAAAAGCTAAGGTCGCCTGATAACTTAGCTTCGCCTAAATGACTCATGTAGAGTTAAGTTCGCCTGAACTGATCAAGCTTCGCCAGGATGGCTCGTGCGAAGTTTAGTTCGCCTGAACACTTAACTTCGCCTCTAAGGTTCGCCTGCATGCTCTAGCTCGCCTGCAGCTTTGCCGAGTCCACCTGCAAGCTTTCTAAGTTCGCCTGAACATTCAAGTCCTTTTGTAACGTTAAGTCCGCCTGCACTGCTTGACCAAGTCAGTCACTAAGGCTTAAAATATGGAAGTGGTTGGACCCACTTTCAACATTCATAGGAGATGGTTACACACCATTCTCCTCTATAAATAGCCATTAATAGGTACCAGATGAAAAAAGGGGGAGCATTAAGACAATTAGGTACTTGGCATCTAGCAATCAAGCATCTCTAGCATTCAAGCATCCTAGCTCGGGTACTCGAACTCTGACAAAGCTTCTACCACACGAGGAAGCTTACCCTCGATCTTGTTCGAATCGTCAACGGGAAGCAAGCTCGACTCAAGCATCGAGCGAGGCATCCTTTCGCCCTAAAGATCTCACGTTAAACAAAGGGAGATCAGATCAATTCTCTCTTCTTCTGTGTAAAAGAGATATCTAGTTTGTAATACACAATTCAATCAATACAAATTCCGGTTATTCTTTTACGATCTACACTTATCTTTGTAATTTCTCCTCTCCTTCTTGAAACTATGTCATGGTGCTTCAGAGTGTGATGTCTTGAGTACTGTGCTTGTGTTTTGATATCATCACTACATATTTTGTGTACACGTTTAATTGATATATTATCTAAAGTCAACCAGCTCCATATATATATTCCTATATATAGGTTGAAGTTACTGAAGTATTAATTAACTCAACGATTGTTTAGACAATTTTTAATTATTAGTTACTTGGTGACTGTAGGCTGTCTAAAAATTATAAAAGATAGCTAACTCCCCATTAAACACTGATGTTGGAAGTTACAATCTGACGACTTCCAGAAAGCCACAATTTGAAGAATTCCACATAGATCGATGAAGATTACAATCTGACGACCTTCACGACAACTCCAATCAATAATTTCTACAATCAACATCGGGAGTTACAATCTGACGACTCTCACATATCAAAGAGCTAAAGCAAGGATTACAAAACGACGATCTTTACAACGCTCTAACAGAAAGAGACTATAAATCGACGGTCTCTTCAAACTAAGGCGAGGAAGTCCTCCCTACGTACCACCATCAAGACACAACACCAATGTGAGCGTAAACATAACTTCATCCGCTGCAAACAAGCCTCCTATGTGAGATGATTGATCTTGATGGCTGCGACAACAACATGGCTGATATTACATTAGCAACTATTAGAGATGCTGATGAGCAGTATAATGATTTTAGAAAAGCGGGAAGATCTAGAGAGCTGTGAGCGAATATTCAGCATGCTGAGAAGCGCACGATCAAGCTATCTTAGTGGAGATTATGACCTGCAGTTGATAGAGCGTTATTGGGATACCTCAATTGTCACAAATGGCCTGAATAGGACCTTCTCGACTGGTCAATGATGTCATCCATATATAAAGACAGAGAAGGCATCCGCAGCTCCAATCGCTACCCAATGCAGCTCCTATCGCTGCCCAACGCAGCTCAAACCGCAACCCAACACAGCTCCTATCGCTACCCAACGCAGCTCCTATCGCTGCCCAACGCGGCTCAAACACAACACGGACGCAACATAACTGCAGCTCTAAACGAACTACGTTCACAGCCGCTGAACGCAGCATAAACACATCATCCAAAAGTGTACGCAGGTCCAGGCCCAGCAACGCACGACTTGCGTTTGACCTGTTCAAACCTGAGCTGGCAATCCCAAAACCGCTCTTCACCCACGATCTGGGGAGGTGGTTTGAGTGGTTTGTTACACCCGATTAATGGGGCAACTAAACCCCCATTTAGGCACGGATTATAGGGGCAGTTACACCCCTAATCCCCCTATAAATATCAACAAACTCAACAGAGTTAAGGAGGAGACTTAGAGAAAAGGAAGAGGATCGGATCGGATCGAGGAGGAGATTTTCTCTAAAATTGGAGCGGATTCTTAGAAGAGTCTGAAGGCAATAATCTTCAACAAACTAAAGATTTTCGGATCTTTGATACTTGGCTCATTAACCAAAATATTTTGGTTCAAACAACTCTTTTCTTACTAGAGTTTGTCACTCACTCTGAGGTACAACACTCGTGGAGAGTTCTTGGATAATTCAGCCATACAAGTCATTTGTTCCAGCAAGTTGAGACGTTCGGATCGTCAACGAGAAGCAAACTCGACGCGAGCATTCGAGGGAAGCATCTCATCGCCACCGTGAAGAACCCAGAATTAAACAAAGGAGAGAATCAAATTCATTCTCTTCTCTTTTGTAGTCAGGAATTCAAATTGTAATTCGAGAGTTGAGAGGGTTGTAAACATTCTTTTTCTAAGTAGTTAGAGAGAATAAAATCAAATACAATTCTTTCCTTATTTTCTTGTTACAAATTTTCTAACAAACAAAAGATGGTGACTCCGCTGGAGACTAGCTTTACTGACGAAGAAGTGGTGGTGCAATCCGACGTCCATCTCGCTGGAACAACTGTTGAAACTCTCGTTGTAGAGTTTGATCAAGCTAAGTACGAGGAAGCTCTTTCCTCTGGATCGCTTAGCCCCAAGGCCAAGCACAACATCCAAAAAGCCTCTGAAGAGATCCAACCTACGGTTGAGAAGCCGAAGAAAGTCCTCTCCTTTGGCCAAAGTCTCAAACTCGCTCTGCAAGTTGAAGATTCCACACCCGTGTCAACACAATGTGTAGTGGGTGGTAAAAGGCCTATGATGGAGGAAAATCCCATCAATGCCGATGACGTTACGGCCAAAACTCTGAAACAAGCCAAGAAGAACGCCGCTCAAAGACGGAGAAGATCCATTCGAAGAGCACATCTTCGAGAAAACTGATCCTTGGTTCAACGCGAGGAAAGCGTTCTCGAGGACTCGCACAAAAACTACGTTCCTGCTCCAGAACGCATACTTCACGGCAATGAGCCTAACTATGAGCCCCGGATGATACAGCTTAAACGCGACCATCAGCGGTGCGTTGTCCATCCAAAACGCAGTACTGTTAAGGATAAAAGCGCACCCCATAGGTGCGTCCAAACAAAACAGGATCCCAAGGGGTCTTTTTTATCAATTAAACACAGGCCAAAGCCTGGTAGTTATAAATCACAACGCGACCATTGCGTTTCAACTCCAGAACGCGATGTGGTCCGCCAAGTACAAAGGAGTCAACACGGGCTTAAGATTCATGTACAACAAGAACCGGTCTCGCCCACTCAAGGACAGGACGTTTCATTTCCAATGAAGAATTACTCTCAAGTCTCTGATTTGCGAGAATTACTCTCTAGGGAAAAACCAACGCAACGAGCAACTCATTCATGTCATTGTGAGCGACTTATTTCAACAGTCTTTTCCGAATGTCACTGTTGTACACCTGAGCCTCGCAGGTCTGTATTCGATAGACTATCTGACATCACAAGACCTACCAAGCGACGACGTCATCAGAATAAGAAGGTTTCTAAAGCTGAATATCCTCAAGTCACTATTAATGTGATTGGCAGAGGGAAAGCTTCCACTCCCAATTCTGATGAATCAGAAAGAAGCCATTCCCCGACCGTTCGAGAAATTTGCGACGGATTCGAAGGAGTATATCGACACACCCGGACGCAGACAGGAGCTATTCGCCCGGTTAACTACCAAAGGTTAGCCAGAGGGACTGTTTCAGATGATGAACATTCGGCGATTGCCGAATCTCAATCTTTAAGTTCTGTTGCGGCTCGTGAAGTTTCCGCCTACATGGCGGGAGACCCTGAAGACTTAGCCAAAAGAGTGGACGAACATCATGTCATGCTTCACGCACAACAAGAAACTCTTCTTCAAATGAAGGATATGTTGGCTCAGCTCCTCGCTGAAAAAGGCCAAAGACAAGAATCCTCCCGGAAGACAACTTCTAAAGGAAAACAGAAAGTACTTGAAAATGTGGAACACGAGACTCACAATTTGGAGTCTTCTTCCGAAAATGAGAAAGAGACGGAGAGAGAACCGAATCTTCAGTCAACTAAAGTGGATGAGCTAGAAGCCCGCCTTAATGCAATGGCCAACAGGAGCGAGCTTCGCGAAGAAGGAGTGATACGGTCTTATCCCGCAGAATGGGATACAGCTCCATATCCACCGAAATTTAAAGCCCCAACTCTACAATATTTTGATGGTACAGGGTCGCCAAATCAACACATTTACTACTTTAAGTCACAAACTGGAGATGTGGTAGCTAATGATGCCATCCTAACCCGCTTATTCATCGGAACTCTTAAAGGAGTTGCTTTCGAGTGGTTCATGAAATTGCCTGCTGGCTCTATTCAGAAATGGGTAGACTTAGAAAGGCTTTTCTTAGCGAGATTCTTCGAAGATGACACAGAAATCTCAGTCCCTACCCTTCTCGCCACCAAGCAAAAGAAGGGAGAATCTATCAAAGCTTATGTGGAGAGGTTCCGCAGCATGGCATTGCGATGCCCATCAGGTATGACTCAATCAACTCTGGTTGAAACTTGCAGGCACAACTTGCAGACACAGCTCCTTGCCCATATGGGGGTAGCAGAATATCGCTCCTGGAGACAACTGGTATCACAAGGAGAACAAGCTGAAGAGATTGTCGCTTGGGTCAAGGCTGAAGAAATTGCTCAACCCAAGCCCCAACAACAACGCAACCAGAACAATGCGCCGCGCTCTAAGGGGAAGGAGACGTTAGCTGCTGATACCAATGCACGCACATCATCTGGGAAGCAAGGCAAAGCACCAAACCAACAAAGAGCACCTAAGCAATACTCATTCAAAGAGGAGCATGTAGACACTCTGTTCCAACTTCTCCGGAAGAACAATAAATTGCAGCTCCCCGAAATTAGAAAGCCGGATGAAGCAGGGAAGGTAGACGACCCCAATTACTGTCGCTATCATAGGTTCTTGGGACATCCTACCAGAAAATGTTATGTGTTCAAAGACATTTTGCAAATTTTGGTGAATGCTAACGTGCTTACCCTGAAGCCGGAGTAGAAGACTGTATCCACTAACTTGATTGCAGTCTAATTCGGTGACTTCCTCCCTATAACTACTACAAATGGTGTCATTCCCATCCCCAAAGGGGAAACGCACTTGAAAAACACCGGCGTATACAATCAGAAGGACAGAGGGTGGGTCCATCCCGACTTAATTGAAGATCAGCAGTGGACAAACACCCCGCACAAGCAGAAAAGAGGCAAAGCTAAGTCATCCAACATGATTAGCCCTTCTGTTAATGAGAATAATGACCATCTCAAACCTCTCACCGACTCAGAGGAAGAGAGAATCGTCCTAGCGGCATACCCAGAAGGTAACCCTGGCACTCGATCGGGAAAAGCTTACTTGAGGAACTATGACCAGAATGCTCAAGAAGTCGAAGAACAGCCCCAAGACACTGGGGGTTCTGTACCAAAGAAGCCGGTCGATAAAGGGAAGCAAAAAGAGCTCCGGTTCAACAAAAACCTTCACCAGGATCTTGGAGAAACGAGTGCTCCCTTTCAATTCAATGTAATGGCGCAGCTGGCCAATATACCTGCTAGGATCACCCTATATGAGCTCTTGAGGTTGTCCAAAACCACCAAAGAAGCTCTAATTGAAGCTTTGAAGAACACGGAGAGCTTTATCACTCAAGTTACTCTAATTCCTGAAACATCTGAAGATCAGTCCTGCCTGCAATGCCTGTAAGCAGCAAGAAGTCTACCCCGCATATCTTTCACTCAAGAAGATATACAGGTCAAGCACAAGCATGACAGACCCCTGTATTACACAGGATATATCGGGTCATCAGAGATCAGCCGTGTTCAGGTCGACCCAGGCTCGGTACTCAGCATCATGCCATACAGAGTTATGCAAGTCTTGGGGATTCCCATGCATCGGTTGAACGCTACACAAACTACCATCTTCGGGTTCAATGCTAATAGCACTCGGCCTCTGGGAAAGATCAAACTTAGATGTCAGATTGAAGACCTTAAGTCCGAAGTAACTTGTTACATCATAGATGCGGACACGTCCTATAATCTGTTGCTAGGACGTTCATGGATACATGCAAACCGCATTGTCCCATCTACTCTACATCAAGTCATGAAGTATGTCAATAATAAAGATGAAGTTCGAACCCTGATTACGGAAAAATACCCTTTCAGAGGAGTAGAAAATTTCCACACAGATTCGGTCTTCTATTTGGAATCACAAGAGAAAGAAGATGTTGACAGCGGCAACGAGGCGGACGTCGAACCAGACCCCGAAGGAGATTGCCCGTGGGAATTGAACTTCAATGTAATGGGTCCAGTCGAGAACAATAATAATATACCGAGTGAAGGCGAGTGGTGCATTAATGAAGATTTTATTTTGGCGTACTTGTCTGATGAATCTTTTAAAGTTGAACAAACAGAGAATGATCATAATGCAGGTACCAATCCGT
Organism: Asparagus kiusianus; assembly: GCA_022839385.1. NCBI lineage: Eukaryota > Viridiplantae > Streptophyta > Magnoliopsida > Asparagales > Asparagaceae > Asparagus > Asparagus kiusianus. The sequence continues at coordinate 59,119 of BQKN01060656.1, read as the reverse complement.
GGCGCACACTGTGTGCAGAAACATCTCTCACATTGCCAATTAAGTCATCCTTCACTTCAAACGAAGAAGTAGAAGATGCACAGAAGGCTTTCTTCAAAGTCCCATCCAAAAGGAAAGGGCAGAGGCCGATTCATTTCGGTAAAGTTAAACCCGAACCACTTAAACGGGGATGTTCCGAAGAAGATGATGGAGTTCCTTAATTCCATTATCATGAACCTAATTCCGTCCAATTAATGAAACGAATGGGGTACAACTTTAACGAAAAACAAGGTTTAAACTTTGGGAAAGGAAGGCGAACACCAATTCGAATGTCTCTCACTCCCGAAGGAAAACCACCGGATTATTATCAAAAAACCAGAAGAGGCTTGGGCTATGTCACAACTCCCCCTACCTCAGAAAATGAAATCAGTAATTATCTGCGTCAAGACCATTCATCTGGAACGTCTTCCTGGGAATCTGACATCAATGTCGGACTGTTCTTTAAAAGTTTGACTGTGAACATGGTTTCAACTAGTCATCCAGATAAAGACGCAGGAGGTGATGAAGAGTTAATCGAATCGACCAATGACCCTTGGATCAAGCGCCTCAACATCTTGTGGGATATGCGATTCGAACAACGCAAACCACCTACTGAAGATAAAGTGATTCAGGTCAACATGGGAGATGAACATGATCCTAAGCCCATCTTCATAGTTGAAAATTTATCATCATCTGAGAGAGAAGACCTTATATCTCTCATCCGAGAATATATAGACGTCTTTGCTTGGAACTATGAAGACATGCCTGGTCTCGACCTAAAAGTTGCCATGCATCGTCTCAACATCGATCCAGATGCAAAACCCGTTAAACAGCAACAACGTCGGTTTCGTCCAGAAATCATGGAAGCAATTGAGTCTGAAGTTAAAAAACTTATAGACTCAGGTTTTGTCAGAGAGGAACAGTACCCAGACTGGGTAGCCAATATTGTTCCAGTTCCTAAGAAAAACGGTAAGGTCCGTATATGCATCGACTTCCGTGATCTTAATGCAGCTTGTCCGAAAGATGAATTCCCGCTTCCTATCACCGATGTTATGATTGACAATACCTGCGGATATGAAAGGATGTCTTTCATGGATGGATTTTTTGGGTATAATCAGATTAAGATGTATCCTGAAGATGAGAAGCATACTGCATTCAGAACTCCACTGGGGGTGCATTGCTACACAGTGATGCCCTTTGGCCTAAAAAACGCAGGCGCAACTTATCAACGTGCAATGAACACCATCTTTCATGAACATCTACGTAAGAAGATCGAGTGCTATGTTGACGATATAGCAGTAAAGAGCCAACACAAAGACGATCATCTTACGGACTTGAAAACGATGTTCGACATCATGCGAGCACATTAACTGAAGATGAACCCAACAAAATCATTCCTTGGGGTGTAAAGCAGAAAATTTCTAGGATTTATCGTCACATCCAAGGGAATTTCTCTTGATCCAGAAAAAGTACGTGCCATCCAAGACATGCCACCTCCGAAGAGTCTCAAAGAGCTCCGAGGTCTACAAGGGAGGTTGGCCTACATTCGGAGATTCATATCAAATCTTTCCGGACGTTGTCAACCCTTCTCTAAGCTCATGAAGAAAGGAGTATCCTTTATTTGGGATAAGGATTGCCAAAGAGCATTCGAAGAAATTAAGGAGTATCTTACTCAACCGCCAGTTCTTGTAGCCCCAATATCAAAAAAGCCATTCCTGTTGTATGTGAGAGCATGGAACATTCTCTTGGAGCTTTGTTGGCCCAGAACAATGATCAAGGTCAAGAGCAAGCCATCTATTACCTAATCAGGACTATGATGGGAGCCGAACACCGATACAATCTAGTTGAAAAAGAATGTCTCGCTTTGGTATTCGCAGTTCAAAATATGCGACATTACCTAGTTAGACAAACAATTCACGTCATCTCAAAGGTGAATCCCTTGAGGGTGCTAATGACTAAGCCATCGTCTCTAAATTGCCGGCTCACAAAATGGGCCATTCTCTTGTCACAATATGATATGCAATTCATGCCTCAAAAGGCGGTCAAGGGTCAAGCGTTAGCAAACTTTTTAGCTGATCACCCGGTACCAGGGATATCTAAATTGTATGAAGAATTGCCCGACGAAGTCGCCGAAGCTTGTATCACTCGAGAATTTACGCAAGTGTGGAAATTATTCTTCGACGGTGCATCCAGAGCAAACCCTCATGGAGCAATTACCGCGGGAGTAGGAGTGGTGTTCGTCTCCCCAAACGGTCACGTGATCCCAAGAGGATTTTCCCTAATCGAACCTTGCACTAACAATGTGGCTGAGTATAATGCTCTACTACTTGGAATGCAATTCGCCGAAGAACTTAATATTCAACACCTCGAGGCTTACGGTGACTCTCAGCTCATCGTAAATCAAGTCCTAGGGGAATACGAAGTACGTCATGAGGACCTAATCCCATACTACTTTGCAGTGCTGAAGCAAGCTAAGAAGTTCGAAGGGTTCTTTATTGAATACATTCCACGAGCTCAGAACGCCTACGCAGATGCTTTGGCGTCATTGGCAACTTCGTTGGCGTTACCGCCAGGGGCTGAAATAACGATCCCAGTCACAGGACGTGAGCTATACTGCTCCAAGATTCTTATAGAAGAGAGCTCAGATAAGACAGCGACAGGAGAAGTCTGTACGACCTCGATAGAATTTAAAGCTAGGGATTGGCGGTTTCCGTACATCGACTATGCCATATACGAAATCTTACCTAATGACCCTAAGGAAGCGGCCACTATCAAGCGAAAGGCCCTCCAATTCTATTATGATGCAATTTCTCAAACCCTGTATCGTAAATCACATGATGGAGTTCTGCTTAGATGCCTCTCTCGGAAAGAAGCAAAAGAGGCCCTGAAGGAAGCTCATGATGGAATGTGTGGAGCTCATCAGCCCGGAGCTAAGTTAGGCGATCGTCTCCGACGAATTAGGTATTATTGGCCAAGGATGTTCGCAGACGTAGCAGACTACGCAAAACGTTATCATGCATGCCAGATTCATGGTGATTTTATCCATCAAGCGCCGGGAAACTTACATCCTACATCTGTATCTTGGCCATTTGAAGTATGTGGTATGGATATCATGGGCCTAATTTCTCCTCCAACTTCCAAAGAACATTGGTTCATCTTGGCCGTGACCGATTATTTCTCCAAGTGGGCAGAGGCAATCTCGCTAAAAGAAGTCAAGACGAAGAATGTGGTTAAGTTTATTAAACATCACGTCATCTACCATTTTGGAGTCCCAAGACGGATAGTTCACGACAACGGAACACAATTCGTTAGTTTTGAGTTTCAGAGATTTTGTGATAAATTCAGAATCCAAAGTGTCGCATCTACGGCGTATTATCCACCAGCGAATGGCCTTGTGGAAGCCTTTAACAAAACCATTGTGAAACTTCTTAAGAAATTCGTTTCTAAGAGCCGACGTGATTGGGACGAAAGACTCGGCGAATGTTTGTGGGCCTATCGAACAACGGTGAGGATCTCTACAAGAGCTACACCGTTCTCCTTAGTATACGGCTGTGAAGCTGTACTGCCACTTGAGATTCAAATCCCTTCTCTGAGAGTTGCAATTACAACGGGACTCACAGAAGAAGAAAAACATCGATGACGTCTACAGGAACTTGAAGCTTTAGACGACAAGCGACTTCAAGCTCAGCAACAGATTGAATTATATCAAGCCCGTATTTCTAAAGCCTGCAATAAAAAGGTTAAAGAACGGATTTTTAAGAAAGGCGATTTAGTTTTGGCTAATCGACGACCTATGGTGATGACTCACAAAACCAAAGGAAAGTTTAATCCCAAACGGGAAGGACCTTTTGTGATAGAGACAGTCTATTCTAATGGAGCCTACCGTCTCATCGATAAAAAAGGCGACAGACTTATGATGCCAATTAATAGGAAATTTCTCAAGAAATATTACTCGTAAGTTGCAAGTCTCTGGAGCTTAACTGGGGGTTGCTTATTAAATGTTTGTTGTAACGAATTGTTCTCCTACTTTGTATGTCGTCAAGTTAACATTACACCTCTGACGATTTAAGTTGTCGAGAAATATTATAATAAAGAAAATTTCCTAAGTTGTTGGATTGATTTGGTTCAGTGGAAAAGTCTTAGCAACCTAAGATGCGCACCCAAGGTTGGAAGAAAGAGCTTCTAGCTTCCCTGAACGCAAGTTCTATAATTGCGTTTCAAGTCTCTCGGACGTAAGTTTCAAACCCTGCGTTTTTGGGACAGACCCGCGTGGAGTGCATCCGAACACGGAATTTCAACTACAACGAAGAGAATTCTAGAGATCACCCTAACAACAGCAAAGGGGATCCCCAACAAGTTGGGATGCGTCAGATCTTCCTGAACGCAAGCCTTATAACTACAACTCAAATACTCAGAGTTGCGTTCAAACCTGTTTGGACGCAAATACAAAACCATGCGCTCTCGATAGGCCTGCGTTCAAATCATGCAAACGCAAGGGGGTAATTTTCAGAAATTCCAACATCACACAGAGACCGCAACATTTCAAAAAAAAACACAAAAAATGCAATAAAAAGACAAGCAGTAGCAGTTCATCACAGGCAAAGTAGAAACTGTTACGAAAGTATAAAAAAATTACTACAGGCCAAAAAGTATTATAAAAGTCTTTAAAGAGAAAAAGATGCGAGGCGGGCTTTAGCCTGAGATATACGTGCAGAATGCTTGGCTCGAACTTCTGCTTCGGCCCTCCCCCTCAACTCTTCAGCAGTGGCAGTAGCAGCAGCAGCTCCTGTTCGCAAGGCTTGAAAAGCCTTCTCTATCTCTGGCTTCAAGTCAGCACTCTGCAATTCCTCCAAGGTTTCCATAGTACCCGAGAAGAAGTAAATCTTCTCAGAACAGTGCAGAGCCCAACTGCGGTTGATACGGGAAAGAAGGCGCAACACTTCCCAGAAGGAGTCCCGGAATTCAGGAAATGTGGCCCATCCTTGCTCAGTGATAAGGTAGGCTTGCCTCACCATGTTTTCCAAATGCTTAGTGAGGAAAGTCACACTCTCGGGGAGTGGAGTGAAAACTTCATCGGGAGGGACCATAGCAAGGGGTGTAATTAGAGGAGCGTCCTCTTGGAGCAATCCTTCTCCTTCATCGTCAGATATGATAATAGGCTCTGAAGTAGAAGCCCCACCTTGCAACAAAGCAAACATAAATTTAGTAAATTTCTTTGCAACTGAATTTAAACGCAGGAGTCCAGACCTGCGTCAAAATCAATTTGAACGCAAAGATTTAGACCCACGTCGAATCATTCGGAACGCAATAAACTAAAATTGCGTTCCAGGATAAAGAAAGTTTTCTGCGTTCAAGATTATTGACTCCTCGTTTCATCAACGAACGCTAAAATTTCTTCCCGTGTTCAAGATTAAGGGATTAATCTTTCGTTTCGTCAATGAACACAGGAATTTCTTTCAGTGTACAAGAAGAAAGAGACAAACAGTTATTGTCAAAGAACACAGAAGTTGTTTTCTACATTCAAGATTAAAGGAACGAATCGTATTCGTCATCATCAACCAAGATCCGTCTAAGGGATTTAAAGAAAACATAGCAAAAAAAAAAGAGAATGCTTAAGCGAAGAAGACAACGAGGCTTACCTCGATGACCAGGCGTCGACGACGGTCCGGAGGTGGACCCAAAAGCATCCTTTGACGGCGGCGAAGGGTGCGCCATCCATTCGTCTCCACCCGAGCAGGATTTCTGGGAAGCCATGGCCAGAGGACGAGACGAAATAGTGGAAGAACTAACAAGAAGAAACTCGTTTCTGAGTTCAAGAAAGGAGTTTAAACGTTGAGGCTTTTGACGTGACTAATCAGCCCTATTTATAAATAAATAATAATAATAAGGTAGAGTTCCAAGACTCCCGCTGGGTGAAGTCTCTTCGTCATCATTATAACCGCTTGGACTTCTGATAAGACGCAAGACAAGACCCTGCGTCCATAAGATAGGCAAGCCAGACCTAAACGTAATAATCCAGAGATGCGTTCTTTCAAAAATACGCAGCCCCACTTAAGAGCATGAACGTAGGGGGTACCCCTATTTCTAGGATTGGATTCTTGAAAAATATGCTGCTTAAGTTTAAAACTTCTGCATAATTTAGAACAAAATAGTTGACAAAATCTTTCCAATGTCAACATTAAGCCTATGATGGGTTTCATTCCTACAGAGTTTGAACTCTATCTTTCTCAAAGTTGCTCCAAACGCAACACTTCTAACTTATCGACTCTCGTCAATAGAGCGATAGGTCCTCAAAGTTCCTCCGATCGCAACACTTCTAACTTATCGACTCTCGTTAATAGAGCGATAAGTCTTCAAAGTTGCTCCGATCACAATACTTCCAACTTATCGACTCTCGTCAATAGAGCGATAGGTCCTCAAAGTTGCTCCGATCGCAACA